>JAREIK010010842.1:0-21851 GCA_029783825.1 Sapria himalayana
ATATGTATTATAAAATATATTATGAGTGTGCCAAATATAATTAAAAATTATTTTAAAATCAAAAAAATATATATACGCTTAAAAAAAGAAGTAAAAATTTAAAAATTATTATCCAGTATATTTTACTTAATTTTGAATAATTTGGGTTTTGTAAATATTTTTAATTAATAGCTATCTTATTATTAAAGTTATAATAATTTTTGATCATTAGGTATATATCTATCAATAATATTTATATTGAATTTAAATAATATATAATTATTAGTTATTATAACTAAATATTATATTCACATTTCAAAAAATTTAAATTTTATTATATTTTCAAAGGTTATATAACGTATGAAAATGAGAAAAATTACAAATTTTTGTTATTTATTGATTAAATAAAACCCAATAAACCACTAAATGCCTCAAAACCTAAATCACTAAACACCTAAAGACAAAGCCTCTAAATTCTTAAACAATTAAACTAGTAGATATATTAAATATAAATCATAAATATCATTTTAATTTTTATTCAGGTATAATTTTAAATTTTTATTTTAATTAATTTTAATTTTATTTTTATAGAAATATTAATTATAAAATAAATTATTAGTAAGACATATGTAATTTAAATTAGAACAGTATACCCTAAATAATAAATAATAAATCTCATTATTTTTAATTATAATTTTAAATATTCATTTTAATTATTTATGTGTTTATTTTTATATAAATATTAATTACAAAATAATTTACGAGTTACAAAAATATAATTTATGTAAATTATTTTTAATCAAAAAATTATATATAAACTGTTTAAAAGACAAAAAAATTTCAAAACAAAAAATTATTATATAATAATATATTTTGCTTTTCTTCTGAATCATTTTAGGTTTTGTAATTATATTTTAATTGGAATCTATCTTATTAAAATAGATTAGTAAGTTATTTTTTCATCATTATTAGAATATTTATCAATAAAAATGTTTATATTGAATTTATATGATATATAATTATAATGATTATTATAACTAAATATTAGATTAACTTTAGAAAAAAATTTAAAATTATTATATTTTCAAAGGTTATAACCTTTGAAAAATGTGAAAAAAAATATTGTTCTTTGTTATTCTATTGTTTAAATAAAACCGATAAACAACTAAATACCTAAAAACATAAATTGATAAACTCATAAATGAAAAAACTCATATATAATCAAACCATTAAATTGGGATACCACATATAATAAATCATAAATCACATTTTAATTTTTATTCATTATAATTTTAAATATTCATTTTAATTATTTATTATTTTATTTTTTATAGAAATATTAATTACAAAATAAATAAAGAGCGAGACAACTATAATTTTAATAATTTATTTTTAATCAAAAAAAAATATTTAAGCATATAAAAAAAAGTAAAAATTTTAAAAACAAAAAATTATTATTTAGTAATATATTTTTACTTTGATTTTGAAATCATTATATATATGTTTTGCAATTATATTTAATTGCTATCAATCTTATTAAGAATAGTTTATTAATTTGTTATTTGATCAATTTTATAATATCTAACAATAAATTACTTATATTGAATTTAAATGTCTTATAATTATTAAGTTATTATAACTAAATATTATATTTACATTTGATAATAATTTAAAAATTATTATATTTTCAAAGGTTATAACCTTCAAAAATGATAAAAATCACAAAAATAATTTTTTTATTATTTAAATAAAACTTATAAACCCACTAAATGCCTAAACATTTAAATATCTAGACTCCTAAACCCCAAAATCCCCTAAATACTTAAACCATTAAACCTATATAACCAAAATAATAAATAATAAATCTCATTTTTATTTGTATTCATTATAATTCTTAATATTCATTTTAATTATTTTTTAGTTTATTTTTATAGAAATATTAATTACAAAATAAATAATGAGTGAGACATAAATAATTTAAATAAATTTTTTTTTAAGAAAAAAAATATAAGCTTATAAAAATAAACAAATTTCAAAAATTTAAAATTTTATTTAGTAATATAATTTACTTTGATTTTGAATTATTTTGGGTTCTAAAAATAAAAATAATTAATATATGTCTTATTAATAATAGTTTTTAATTTATTTTTTGATCATCAAAGTAATATATATTAATAAAATTTTTTATATTGATTTTATATCCAATATAATTATTAAGATTATTATAATTAAGTATTGTATTCATATTTTAGAACTATTAAAAAATTATTATATTTTCAATTGTTATAACCTTTGAAATTCATGAAAATTCATAAAATAATTTTTTTGTTATTTAATTGATTAAATAAAACCTATAAATGAATAAATAAAACCTAAATGTGTAAACATTTAAATCAATAAACTCATTAACCCAAAATCACAATAAACTTAAACCATTAAATAGGTATACCCTAAATAATAATCATAAATCTCATTTTTATTAGTATTCATTATAATTTATATATACATTCTAATTTTTTATTATTTATTAGGTTGAAAATATTAGGATGGGATGGGATGTAGATTGGAGATTTTGGGTAGGAGAAAACGGTTACGGGATGGAACAGAGTTCGAACATTTTTTTCAATTTATTTTATTCAAACCGGCCAAGTTAGTTCATGTCGAAACCTTTTGTTGTAGCATTTATCATTCCTCAGTTTTGTATCTTTCAAACTCAAATTGGGTGAATTTTGTTTTGTCAAATAGGCTGAATACCACAAACGAGTTCCATTACTTTGTTAAAAGCTTTGATGTGTAGAAAAGGATAGAAATGTTAAATAGAACGGGACCGAGTTGTGTGCTTAATTTAGTTCTTTGTTTTTTCACAAGTTGGCTTTGTTCAGCCGAGTGAAAGTTAACAATAATAGCAATACTACATTTTTAAACAATTACTTAAAATATTAAGGAATAGCTAAAGATGACCACGAACATTGGTAGCAGCAATTACTACTTAAGTAATTTCTAAAATTAGGCAGCTTAATATAACAAAAAAAATACAACTAATAACAACCATGATAATAATAATTTCAAAGTTTCATCCCATAACAGCAACAAAAATCTAAACCCAATTAATTATCACTTCTACAACTCCTCCCTTTTCTTCCTCCACTGTAGAAGGACAACCAAAGATGAAAATGTGTTAATCATGTAGACATAATTTTCTAAGATTAAAGAGTAATAAAAAAACAAAATATTACCTTATAAAATTTAATACACCCATTCCAAATTTAGTTTGCCAACTATAGTTTGAAGAATATTTGGATCTTGTGACCCCTCTGAAAATTGTAATTGAACCATATTTTTATTACATTTAATGAATAAAATAAGTAAAAGTGAAATTAAAATTTACAAGGTTTGTATACTAACCTGATTCATTATCATCAAGGTCTTGAACTAATTCTTTAATTTCGCTAGGTTAATTTTGAGCTTCTAAACCAATCTTGTAGACATATGAGAACTTCAGCTGTAATAGGAGTTAAAGAACTAAATTAATCTAAAGTTCTTTCCCCAATGGTAAATGTAGATTCGTAGGCCACAGTAGATGCTTGTATAGCAAATACATCCCTTGCTACAATTACCAAAGAAGGATACCTAACCTCATTTACCTTCCACCAATTTAGAAGATCAAAATCAATTCTATTTTTTTAAGTTTGTCCTCCAAGTACCTATCCAACTCTTCCAAAACTGCAACTTCTTGTTCTTTCTCCAAATCAACAAAAAAATCACCAACATAAGTATCACTACCATCAAAGAAATCATCATTTTTATTCAACACAGTAGAAGAGAAATCATCTTCTTTTGATTCATCTTCATTTAAATTTTTATAATCATCCATCATCTCATTTAAAGCATTTATAACCTCTTCACCAAATTTTTAGCCAATTACTCTCCATAATGCTAAGTGTACATAACGTTGAGATATTTGAGCTTATATCTAGGATTCAACACTACTGCGACAAAAAGCATAATATTTGTTGACTGAAGAGAACCCTAATATTTGTTAAATTTATGCCTCAAGTTCATACCCATTTTAGACACCATTGTATCTCGACTATTTTCACAAATCTCAATTTCTTTCAAAATTCGAATAATCTCAGGAAGATAAACAATAGAGGTAGAATATTATGAGCCAAAAAATTTACAAGTTACCTCATAAAAAGTTTTCAAGAAACGAGCCAAAATTTTGGCGTTTGTTCAGTCTCTCTCAGTTGGAACATTTGAACCAAACTCCTTCAAAAACCTTTTGTCTTTGTCCTCCAACTTATCAAATTCTTTTTGATATTTTATATCAGTTTGTATCATCAAATAAGTTAAATTCCATCTTGTAGGACAATCTAATTGCAATGAAGATCCACATGACAAGTTTCCTTCTTCAACACATAACTTAAACATATCAAATCTTTCAGTACTGCTCCTTACATATTTCACCACACCTCTAATTTTTAGAATAGCACCCTCAACTACTGCAATGCCATCTCTGACAAAAAAGTTTAGGATATGAGCACAACATCTCATATGAAAATGCCCGCCTCTCAAAGGTACAACACTTTTCTTCACAAGCCTTTTTTTCAATTGTTCAACTGCAACACCATTATTTGATGCATTGTCCACAGTAATGCACATCAACTTTCTCAAACCCTATTCATTCATGGAAATCTCAATAGCATTTTTAATATTAACTTCAGAATGACTTTTAATTACCCAAAAGTTTAAAAGCCTTTTATGTATATTCCATTGAGAATCAAATAAATGAACAGTCAAACATATATAAGACAAATTTTGAATGCTAGTCCAAGTGTCGGTAGTCAATGAAACTCTATAACAATGAGATGATATGGTATCAAATAATTTCTTCATTTCATTCACAAATAAAGAAAACCAATCCCTTAGAGTAGAGTGCCAAGATTGAATTTAAATTGAGGCACACTAACTTAATAAAACTCCTTGAACTCATCCCTCTCAACAAAACAAAAAGGCAATTCATCTTTTATGATCATTTTCACCAAAGCCTCCCTAACTAGTTGTTGATCAAATTGCCAAAAAGTTAATTTGTTATCCTCTGAACTAGTACCTTTAGTGAAACTCACCAAAGATTGTGATTTGTCTTTAACTTTGAAAACTTCTATTTATTCTTTTTTGTGTGGAAATTTCCTACAAGTCTATCTCGGGTATTTCCATAAACCCGAAGTACCTTGATCACTTTTTGCAAAATATTCTTTCCTGCACCATATACAAGCTGCCCTACCAGTTTCATTTCCCTCTGAATCAACTTATATCTCATAAGTTTTCCAAACATCAGACTTATACTTTTTATGAGCTTGAGGTTCAGATGTACCTTGACTTTCTTTTACAATTGGAATTGAAGAACCTGCCGTAACAATAGGAGGGTTCATGAAAAAATGATGATTGGATTTACCAATACTTTGATCATTTGAGATGTGATCATCTTCAATTTATTGTATTTTTTGTTTACCGCTGGATTGTCTCATCTGCATTGCCATTAATTAATATGATATGTTAAGTATGAATACATATAAATATTTCAAACAAGCAAGCTCTACAAAACTAACTGTAACACATTCAGCCCTCTCATTCGGCCCAACCACAACACCACAACCAATACTCAATAAAACTGACTGAGACACATAATAATAATAATAATTAATCACTCAATACTCGTCAGAAAAACAAACAAAAAGGCTGGTGGCATCTGAGACACGGTGGAAGCAACCAGAAGTGCGATGAACAAGGGATGGACCTAACTTAACACGGCTGGAATGGCATGAGGTGGCATGTAACTCATCAGAACAGCAAAAGGTGCATCGGAATTGGATGGGCAGTAGCGGAATTGATGGCATCTTCATGTTATATATATATTCCTAGTTATAGTATCGATTTTTAGGACGAGACAGTTCTCGGGATGGATATTGCTTAAGATCCGGAACCATCCCAAAAGAACAGAATGGGATGGGAAAAGTCAAAGTCAACAGATTTTTCTTAGTCCCGATTCTTTCGGGACAAGACTTCGGGTCGGGTCGCGAATCTTTGAGTCCCATGAGCAGCCCTACTAAATGTATATAAAGTTATATCAGTAAACTCCTAAAACCCTGTAATGCCTAAATACATAAACCATTAAACCGCTAAATACTACTTAATAATTAATAAATCTAATTTTTATTGATATTTATTATATTTTTAAATATTCATTTTAATTATTTATTAGTTTTTTTATTTAGAAATATTTATTACAAAATAAATTATGAGTGGGACATATATAATTTAAATAATAAATTTTTTATCTAATAAAAATAAATGCTTATAAAAGAAGTATAAATTTAAAAATTAAAAATTATTATCAAGTAATATAAGTTACTTTTATTTTGAATAAATTTGGGTCTTGTAAATATTTTTTAATTAATATCTATTTTAATAATAATAGTTTATAAATTTAATTTTTGATCATTTTTATAATATCTATCAATAAAATTATTTATATTAAATTTATATGATATATAATTATTAATATTATATTAACAAAATATTGTATTAAAATTTCAAAAAATTTTAAATATTATTATATTTTCAAATGTTATAACCTATGAAAATGATAACAAATTATAGAAATTATTTTTGTTATTTTATTTTTTTAAATAAAACCAATAAACCACTAAAAGCCTAAAAACATAAATCGCTAAACTTTTAACGACTAAACCTCTAATTACTTAAAACATTAAACTGGTATACATTAATAATAAATCATAAATCTCATTTTAAATTTTATTCAGTATAATTTTAAATTTTTATTTTAATTATTTATCAAATTATTTTATAGAAATATAAATTAGAAAATAAATTAATAGTGAGACAAATCTAATTAAATTAAACCGGTATCCCTAAATAATAAATAATAAATCTCATTTTTTTAATTATAATTTTAAATATTCATTTTAATTAATTATTTATTTATATATAAATATAAATTACAAAATAAATTGAGTTAGACAAATATAATTTATATAAATTATTTTTCATCAAAAAATTATTGATAAACTTTTTAAAAGAAAAAAAAATTTCAAAAGAAAAAATTATTATATAGTAATATATTTTGCATTTCTTCTGAATCATTTTAGGTTTTGTAATTATATTTTAATTGATATCTATCTTATTAATAATAGATTATTAATTTATTTTTTGATAATTATTAGAATATTTATCAATAAAATTATTTATTTTGAATTTATATGAAATATAAATATAATGATTATTATAACTAAATATTGTATTCACATTTTAAAAAAAATTAAAAATTATTATTTATTCAAAGGTTATAACCATTGAAATATCAAAAAATAATAAAAATAAATTTTTTATTATTTTATTTTTTTAATAAAACCAATAAACCACTAAATGCATACACTTTTAAATTAGTAAATTCCTAAACATCAGAATGCCTAAATACATTAAACATTAAACCACAATATACTACTTAATAATTAATAAATCTAATTTTTATTTCTATTTCTTATAATTTTAAATATTCATTTTAATTATTTAATAGTTTAATTTTAAAGAAATATTTATTACAGATTAACTTATGAGAGCGACATATATATTTTAATTAATTTATTTTTAATCAAAAAAAATATATGCTTATAAAAGAAGTAAGAATTTAAAAATTAAAAATTATTATCAAGTAATATATTTTACTTTAATTTGAATCAATTTGGGTTTTGTAAATATTTTTTAATTAATATCAATCTTTTTATTAATAGTTTATTAATTTAAATTTTGATGATTATTATATTATACAACAATACAATTGTTATATTTAATTTATATGATATATAATTATTAATATTATTATAACTAAATATTGTATTCACATTTCAAAAAATTTTAAATATTATTATATTTTCAAAGGTTATAACCTATGAAAATGAGAAAAAATTACAAATTTTTTTTTGTTATTTTCTTATTTTAATAAAACCTATAAACAACTAATGCCTAAAAACATAAATTGATAAACTCCTAAACGATAAAACCTCTGAATACTTAAACCATTAAATAGGTGTACATTAATAAAAAATCATACATCTCTATTTAATTTTTATTATGTATAATTTTAAATTTTTATTTTAATTATTTATCAGTTTATTTTTATATAAATAATAATTACAAAATAAATTATTAGTGAGAAAGATCTAATTTAAATAATTTATTTTTCATCAAAAAAAATATATATCTTTATAAAAAGAGGCAAAATTTTAAAAACAAAAATTAATTATTTAGTAATATATTTTATTTTTATTTTAAATCATGTTAGATTTTGAAATTTTATTTTAATTTATATCATTCTTAATAATAATAGTTTCTTAATTTTTTATTGATCATTATTATAATATCTATTAATAAAATTATTTATATTGAGTTTAAATTATGTATAATTATTAAGATTATTATTACTGAATATTATATTAACATTAAAAAAAATTAAAAATTAATTTAAAATCAAAGGTTATAACCTTCACAAATTAAAAAAAAATCAAAAAAAAATCAAAAAATTTAATTTTTTTTTTCATTTTTTAAATAAAAACTATAAATCACTAAAGGCCTAAACACTTATATCACTAAATACCAAACCCACGAAATACTTAAACAATTTAACTAGTATATCCTGAATGATAAATAATAAATCTCTATTCTATTTGTATTCATTATAATCTTAAATATTCATTTTAATTATTTATTAGTTTATTTTTATAGAATTATAAATTAAAAATTAATTATGAGGAGGTCAATATAATTTAAATAATTTACTTTTAATAACAAAAAAGATAAACTTATAAAAAGAAGCAAAACATCAAAGAAAGTATTATTTTGTAATATATTTTACTTTGGTTTTGAATAAATTTAGGTTTTGCAAATATATTTAAAATAATATCTATCTTATTAATAATAATTATTAATTTATTTTTTGATCATTAATATAATATATTTTAATATAATTGTTTATATTGAATTTACATGATATATAATTATTAAGATTATCATAACTAAATATAGTATTCACATATAAAAAATTTAAAAATTGTTATATTTTCAATGTTTATAACCTTCAAAAATGAGAAAAAATAACAAAAATAAATTTTTTGTTATATCTTTGTTTAAATAAAACTTATAAACCATTATATGCCTAAAAACATAAATATCTAAACTCCTAAACCGTGAAACCCCTAAATACTTAAACATTTAAACAAGTAAACCTTAAATATAATTTAAATAATTTATAGAAATATTAATTTCAAAATAAATTATAAGTGATACAAATATAATTTAAATAATATATTTTTCTTCAAAAAAACATATAAGCTGATAAAATGATGCAAAAACTAAAAAAAAAATTATTATTTAGTAATAAATTTTACTTTGATTTTAAATAATTTTAGGTTTTTAATTATATTTGAATTTATATCTATCATTTTAATAATAGTTTATTTATTTTTTTTTGATAATTGATATAATATCTATCAATAAAATTGTTTATATTTAGTTTATATTATATATAGTTATAAGATTTATTATTACTAAATATTGTATTCACATTTTTAAAAATTTTAAAATTATTATATTTTCAAATGTTATAACCTTTAAAATTTTGAAAATATATCAAAATTAAATTTCTTATTATTTCATTGTTTGAATAAAACCTATAAACCATTAAATGCCTAAATACTTAAATCAAAAACTTCTAAATCTCGAAAACCCTAAATAGATATAAATTTTAAACTTGTATATCCTAAATAATAAATAATAAATCTCATTTTTATTTTTTGCATTATCTTTTAAATATTCATTTTAATCATTTATTTGTTTATTTTTATATAAATATTAATTACAAAATAAATTATAAGTTATACAAATATAATTTGTATAAATTATTCTTCAACCAAAAAAAATAGATAAATTTAATAAAAGAATAAAAAAATTAAGAACAAAAAAATATTATATAGTAATATATTTTGCTTTATTTCTGAATCATTTTAGGATTTGTAATTATATTTTAATTGATATCTAGCTTATTAATAATAGATTATTAATTTATTTTTAATCATTTTTAGAATATATTTCAATAAAAATGTTTATATTGAATTTATATGATATATAAATTTAATAATTATTATAACTAAATATTATATTCACATTTGAAACAAAGTTTTAAAATTTTTATATTTTCAAAGATTATAACCTTTGAACATGTGAAAATTAAAAAAATATTTTTTTTGTTATTTCATTGTTTAAATAAAACCTATAAATCACTAAATGTCTAAACACTTAAATCACTAAACTACAAAATCTCGATACCCCTATATAGAAAATCCTTTAAACCGTTATACACTAAATAATAATTAACAAATCTCATTTTTATTTGTTTTCATTATAATTTATAAAATTCATTTTGATTGTTAAGTTATTTATTTATATAAATATATTAATTATAAAATAAATTATGAGTTAAAAATATAATTTCTAAAAATTATTTTTCAGCAAAAAATAGATAAGCGTAGAAAAAGAATAAAAATTTAAAAACAAATAATTATTATTAAGTAATATATTTTCTTTGCTTTTGAATCATTTTAGGTTTTGATTTTATATTTTAAGTAATATCAATCTTATTCATAATAGATTTTTAATTTATTTTTTTGATAATTATTAGAATATCTATGAATAAAATTATTTATTTTGAATTTATTGATATATAATTATTATGATTATTATAAATAAATATTGTATTCACTTTTAAAAAATTTAAAAATTATTATATTTTCAAAGGTTTTAATCTTAAAAAATGAGAAAGAATACAAAAAATAAATTTTTTGTTATTTCTTTCTTAAATAAAACCTATAGACCACGAAATGTTTACTTACTTAAATCAGTAGCTTATAAAACCCGTAACACCTAAATACATAAACCTTATAACAGGTGTATACTACTTAATAAATAATAAATTTCATTTTTATTTCTATTTATTATAATTTTAAATATTCATTTTAATTATTTATATTTTAATTTTTAGAAAAATTAATTACAAAATAAATTTCGAGTGAGACTGATATTATTTAAATAATTTATTTTTAATCATAAGAAAATATAAGCTTATAAAAAGATAGAAAAATTTAAAAATTAAATATTATTATTTAGTAATATATTTTTATTTGATTTTGAATCATTTTGTGTCATTTAAATATATATTTTAATTAATATTTATATTATTAATAATAGTTTATTAATTTAATTTTTGATCATTATTATAATATCTATCTTTAAAATTATATATATTGAATTTATATGATATATAATTAATAACAATAATATAATTATACATGGTACTCACATTTCAAAAGATTTTAAAAATTATTTTATTTTTAAAGGTTATAACCTTTGAAAATTTAAAAAAATTCAAAAAAAAAAATTTTATTTTTTTTATATAAATAAAACCTATATACCACTAATTGCCTAAAAACATAAATTGCTAAACTCCTAAATGACAAAACCCCTAAATAATCGATCCATTAAACTGGTATACCATATATAATTGTTGGGCAATTGTGCTTCCATGGTAGCGAGATTGAGATAAAGAAACACAGAAACAACATAAAACAAGCAATATATATATATATATCACAATTCAGAAACCATCCATGTTAGAATCAAAAAACGAGAAATAAATAAAGAAAATAATGTGGTTTGCTAGGCGCTCAGTACGACTAGCTAAATCCACCAGAAAATGCATATGCATTACAGATTAAAGCAAAAGAAATGTCTTACAGTATGTAGCACATAGAATAATCGGGATAAATCGCATAGAGAGAATGAGAGAGAGGCGATGAACAGTTCCACGGGTCCAAAAATAGCCACCCAAAAATAAAATTACAAAACATTTTATATTAAAATTTATCTCGGTTCATTTAACCGGAGTGGATCGGATCATGAGACGGGTCAGGCTCTACTCCAATTTCGGCCAGCTGTCCTGTCAGCTAGACCTCTATTATTGTGCTACTACTGCATCCCCGGCCTCTTAATATTTCCTTTCCTGTACTTACATGAAAATATTAAAAAAGAAAAAATATTTGGTTATAAGAACAGATTATCAAAAAATAAATTACATATACAGCAATAATAAATCTTAAATCTCATTTTAAATTGTATTCATTATAATTTTAAATATTCATTTTAAAATATTTATTAGTTTATTTTTTATATAAATATTAATTACAAAATAAATAATTAGTCAGACAAATATAATATTAATAATTTACTTATAATAAAAAAAATATAATCTTATAAAAATAAGCTAAAAATTTAAAAACAAAAAATTATTATTTAGTAATAAATTTTAATTTGATTTTAAATCATTTTTTGTTTTGTAATTATATTTTAATTTATATCTATCATATTAATAATAGTTTATTAATTTATTTTTTGATAATTGATATCATATCTATCAATAAAATTATTTATAATTAGTTTATATTATATATAATTATAATTATTATTATTACTAAATATTTTATTCACATTTTAAAAAAATTTTAAAATTATTATATTTTCAAATGTTATAACATTTGAAAATGTTAAAAAATAACAAAAATAATTTTTTTGTTATTTCATTGTTTAAATAAATCCTATAAACCACTAATTGCCTAAAGACTTAAATAAATCACTCCTAAATCTCGAAAACCTTAAATAGATAATCATTTTAAACCGGTATAACCTAAATAACAAATAATAAATTTAAATATTATATTTTACATGATAATTTAAAATATTCATATTTAATATTTATTCGTTTATTTTTTATAATTATTAATTACAGAATAAATTGAGTTAGACAAATATAATTTATATAATTATTTTTCATCAAAAAAATATAAATAAACTTTTTAAAATAAAAAAATTTCAAAACAAAAAAATATTATATAGTAATATATTTTGCTTTATTTCTGAATCATTTTAGGTTTTGTAATTATATTTAAATTGATATCTATCATATTAATTATAGATCATTAATTTATTCTTTGATCATTATTTGAATATTTATTAATAAAAATATTTATATTGAATTTATATGATATATAAATATAATGATTATTATAACTAAATATAGTATTCATATTTGAAAAAAATTTAAAATTATTATATTTTCAAAGGTTATAACCTTTGAAAATATCAAAAAATAAAAAAAATAAATTTTTTGATATTTTATTTTAAATAATACTTATAAACCACTAAATACATACACAGTTAAATCAGTAAACTCATAAACCCCGTAATGCCAAAATACATAAACCATTAAACTGCTATATACTAGTTAATAATTAATAAATCTAATTTTTAATTCTATTTATTTTAAATTTAAATATTCATTTTAATTATTTATTAGTTTATTTTTATAGAAATATTTATTACAAAATAAATTATGAGTGCGACAAATATAATTTAAAAAATATATATGCTTATAAAATGAGTAAAAATTTAAATATTAAAAATTGTTATCCGGAAATATATTTTACTATAATTTTGAATCAATTTGGGTTTCGTAATTATTTTTTAATTAATATCAATCTTAATATCAATAGTTTATAAATTTAATTTTGATCATTATTATAATATATATCAATAAAATTATTTATTGAATTTATATGATATATAATTATTAATATTATTATAACTAAGTATTGTATTCTCATTTAAAAAAATTTTAAATATTATTATATTTTCAAAGGTTATAAGCTATGAAAATGAGAAAAAATTATAAAATTTTTTTTTGATATTTTATTTTTTTTAATAAAATGTATAAACCACTAAAAGCCTAAAAACATAAATTGCTAAAATCCTAAATGAAAAAACCTCTAAATACATAAACCATTAAACTGGTATACAGTAATAATAAATCATAAATCTCATTTTAAATTTTATACAGTATAATTTTACATTTTTATTTTAATTATTTATTAGTTTATTTTTATAGAAATATTAATTACAAAATAAATTATTAGTGAGACACATCTAATTTAAATTAAAACAGTATCCTAAAATAATAAATAATAAATCTCATTTTTTTCATTATAATTTTAAATATTCATTTTAATTAATTATTTATTTATTTATATATAAATAATAATTACAAAATAAATTGAGCTAGTCAAATAATATATATAAATTATTTTTCATCAAAATATTATAGATAAACTTTTTAAAAGAAAAAAAATTTTAAAAACAAAAAATTATTATATAGTAATATATTTTGCTTTGCTTCTGAATCATTTCAGGTTTTGTAATTATATTTTAATTGATATTTATCATATTAATAATAGATTATTAATTTATTTTTTGATCATTATTAGAATATTTATCGATAAAATTGTTTATATTGAATTTACATGATATATAATTATAAAGATTATTATAACTAAATATTATATTTACATTTGAAAATAATTTAAAAATTATTATATTTTTAAAGGTTATCATCTTTGAAAATGAGATAAAATCACAAAAATAAATTTTTTGTGATTTTATTGTTTATATAAAACCTATAAACAAAAAATGCCTAAAAGCTTAAATCATTAAACACATAAACCCCAAAACCCTTAAATACTTAAAAATTTAAACCATCTTTAAATGTTTAAGTATTTATAAATAATATATAAATATCTATCAATAAGTAATAGTTTATTAATTTATTTTTTGATCATTATTATATTTATATTTAGTTTATTAATATCTATCAATAAAATTGTTTATTTTTAATTTACAGGATATATAATTATTAAGTTTATTATAACTAAATATTGAATTCACATTTGAAAAAAATTTAAAAATTATTATATTTATAAAGTTTATAACCTTCAAAATTGATAAAAAATTTGAAAAATAATTTTTCTGTTATTTCATTATTTAAATAAAACATAATTTACTAAATGCCTAAGCAATTAAATCACTAAACTCCTAAACTCCTAAATAATTAAAGCATTAAACAGGTATACCCTAAATAATTAATCATAAATCACATTTTTATTTGTATTCATTATAATTTTAATATTCATTTTAATTATTTATTTGTTTATTTTTATAGAAATATTAATTGCAAAATAAAATTATGAATGAGACAAATATAATTTAAATGATTTATCTTCATCAAAAAAATTTATAGCTTATAAAAAGAATTAAAAATTTAAAAATAAAAAATTATTATTTAGTAATATATTTGACTTTGATTTTGAATCATTTTAGGTTTTGCAAATATATTTTAATTAATTTCTATATTATTAATAATAGTTTATTAATCTATTTTATGATCAGTATTATAATATCAATCTATACAATTATTTATATTGAATTTACATGATATTTAATTTTTATGATTATTATAATTAAATATATTAATAACATTTGAAAAAAAATTAAAAATTATAATATTTTCAATGGTTATAAGCTTGAAAATAAGAAAAAATTATAAAAATAATTTTTTTGTTATTTAATTATTTAAATAAAACCTATAAACCACAAAATAGCTAAATTATTTAATTACTAAACTCCTAACCCCTGATACTACTGCACCACACACACATAGCGACGAACCACAGTACACACGAGCACATATTCTTGTCCATTTTGGTGTAGCATTTAGAGGGGCCAGCAAGTCCTGGAAGCAGCCAGAAGTATGGTCCTCCAGCTTGTAGAGGGCCCCACTAGAAAGCCGGGATTATAACATTCAGACAACTAACGAGACCGAGCAAAGTGTCAGGAGTAAACCCATAAGTAGCTAGGAGTGGGTCCCACTAGCCATATCAGACAGCATAGAGAGCCACCCAACCATCACCCTACAAGAGTAGCGGGTAATCCATGATTAATTGGAGAGCCAGAAAAATTCGAATCATCACAAAGCAGGGCCAGTAAGCAAAGGAGTCCAGACCAGCCATACAGGAGCAAAAGATTCAAACATGTAGTTTATGTTTGTAGTCTTATTTGTATTTTGGACTTTGTATGCACCATGTACTTGTAGAGACGGATCATGACATACTCACACACACAATCTTGTATGTTCTCTATGTAGCATGCAATGAGGGCAACTAGACCCATGAGTATCTCTAAGTGGGACCCACTAATGCATTTTGTAAATACACATCAGGCGATGCTAAACTTTCTGGAGCAGTAGACTAATATTTATAGCATATTGTATATTACTTGTATTCTAGCTTGATTGTACGCATAGATAATTAAACTATCAGATGGACCTCATCACACATGCACACCGATGCATGCATATTTTTTGATATTTTGTTGGTGCAACATACAGCCACATCTTGGAGCTAGAGGAATAAGCATTCTAACCCAAGAGATACTATTTTGAGGATCATTGGAGCAAAAGAATGTTGAATTCAGAGGTGAGAATAAATTAACAAAGTGCCGTAGATATGGACTTGTGGATTTATGGGTATTCAGTTTTACATGTATTCCATTGCATAGCAATGACATATGCAAACGCTTGATGATGCATGTAACACACATGCACGATCTTATATTTGTATAGTTTTAATACGGTGCATCATTTAGGTTCCTCAAAAAGGCTTGGACAAATCTAAATGGAAAGAATGCTGTGCGCATAATGACTCAATGCCAACTCTCATGTCCTGGAATGCCACGTGATTTTAGTTGTATTAGTACGCTTGGAATTCTTAGTCATTATGTTTTTTTAAGTATTTTATGAATAGAATCATTAAGGTGCATAAGATTTGGTGGGCTGGCCTAAATTAGTCAGCTTTTTAGTTTCTTGTAAGTTGTGTGCCTAAATGATAAATAAAATGTGTATTTTCCAAAAAAAAAAAACAAAAAAAAACCATAAACCATAAACATTAAATCCTAAACCGTAAACCATAAACTATATCCCCGGTCCATAAACCTTAAATCCTAAATCTCATGTTTTGTAGTTTTATAATCAAATGATTAAGTGTTAAATTTAAATTGAAATTCACAACTTTTAGGAATGTCATAGATTTATCTTTTTGTATATTTAACACAAAGTCATGCCTCAAGGGGTGTGTTATGGATTCAGTCTCTTTCTTGCTTTAGATTATTGTAGCATTAGCAATAATCATGATTGTATATTTTGTCTCTAGAACATAAAATCATATCAATGAGAATATGCCATAACTTGTGTCTCTCTGTTGAACATATTCTAATGGCTTTAAGAATGATCATGAATACATATTTAATCATTATAATACTTGGTCACAGTATTGGATATGACCATAGCTTGTGCATTTTATCTTTATATTACAAAGTCATTACACTAGGAATGATTTTAACTTTGGACATTCCTCAAGAGAAAAAGTGATGACCCTATAAAAAGTAAAAGCTTGAGTACTACTCTTTATAACATTCTATAGCTAAAATTCTTGGGATTGGAAATATCATTATGGCATTTTTTTTTATTTGTGACCTCGAGTGTCAATATGCAATACTAATATTTTGAGCAATGATTAAAACCTTTTATACATTTGAATATAATTCATTTACACCTTTTTGAGTATTGTGAGCTTGTGTACATAAGTATTTTAATATAAAAAGAAAGAAATGATATTTTTCATATCCACGAGGATATTAAAAAAAGGCTTAGACATGCCAATAAAATAAATTTTTTGATTCTTGATTGAATGAAAGCCCATACTTCTTGTACTACTCAAACCGCCCAGGGGGTAGTTTGTACTAATAGCCTACATGGTGGTTATTTTTTTTGAGGAGAAGTATGTTTTAAAAAAATTGATTTGAGTGTGTGCATGAAAGATATTTTAGAAGAAATTACAATAATCAATATAAATAGCATCCTCAACAACTAGCTATTTCAACACATTGGGGTACAACATTGGTTTAGTCTGTTAGCATACATGAGTCAAATTACCTTTGATAGCCCAGTGATTCAACATCAAATATGATGAGACATAATAGAGATAAAGTAAAAGTTACTATTATTTTGGTTAGAGCTTTAGCAATCATTCTTGAGTTGAGAAATGAACAAAATAAATTATTTTAATTATTCATTATAATTTTATTTGTTATTTTAAATTTTTATCAGATTATTTTTATAGAAATATTAATTACAAAATAAATTATTAGTGAGACAGATCTAATTTAAATTAAACCGGTATATCCTAAATAATAAAGAATAAATCTCATTTTTTTTATTTTAATTTTAAATATTCAAATTTAATTAATTCTTTGTTTAATTTTATATAAATATTAATTACAAAATAAAGTATGAGTTATACAAATATAATTTATATAAATTATTTTTCACCAAAATAATATAGATAAACTTTTTAAAAGAAAAAAAAAATTTCAAAACAAAAAATTATTATATAGTAATATATTTTGCTTTGCTTCTGAATCATTTTAGGTTTTGTAAATATATTTTAAATAGTATCTATCTTATTAATAATAGATTATTATTTTATTTTTTCATCATTATTAGAATATTTATCAATAAAAATGTTTATATTGAATTTATATGATATATAAATATAATGATTATTATGACTAAATATTGTATTCACTTTTGAAAAAAATTTTAAAATTATTAAATTTTCAAAGGTTATAACCTTTGAAAATGTGAAAAAATAAAAAAAAAAAATTTTTTTGTTATTTCATTTTTTAAATAAACCCTATAGATGGAAATGTTCGCCTGAGTCTTCTTCAATTGCTTAATTACTTCATTAAATGCTTACTTACTTAAATAATTATGCTCATATATCCCGAAACCCCTAAATACATAAACCTTTTAACAGCTATATACTACTTAATAAATAATTAATCTCATTTTTATTTCAATTTATTATAATTTTAAAAATTAATTTTAATTATTTATAGTTTAATTTTTTTAGCAAAATCAATTACAAAATAAATTTCGAGTGAGACATATATTCATTTTAATAATTAATTTTAATAAAAAAAAATATAAGCTTATAAAAAGAAGAAAAAATTATAAAAATTAAATATTATTATTTAGTAATATATTTTGATTTGATTTTGAATTATTTTGTGTTATGTAAATATATTTTAATTAATATTTATATTATTAATAATAGTTAATTAATTTAATTTTTGATCATTATTATAGTATCTATCATTAAAATTATTTATATTGAATTTATATGATATATACTTAGTAATATTAATATAATTATACATAGTTTTCACATTTCAAAAAATTTTAAAAATTATTTAATTTTAAAAGGTTAAAACCTTTGAAAATCAGAAAAAATCGAAAAAAAAAATTTTAACAATTTTTTATATAAATTAACCTATAAACCACTAAATGCCTAAAAACATAAATTGATAAACTCCTAAACGACAAAACTACTAAATAATCAATCCATTAAATCGGTATACCACATAAAATAAAACATAAATCTCAATTTAATTTGTATTCATTACAATTTTAAATATTCATTTTAATTATTTATTAGTTTATTTTTTATAAATATATTAATTACAAAATAAATAATGAGCGAGACAACTATAATTTTAATAATTTATTTATAATCAAAAAAAATATAAGCATATAAAAAGAAGTAAAAATTTAAAAACAAATAATTATTATTTAGTAATATATTTTACTATGATTTTGAATCATTATGTATAGGTTTTGCAATTATATTTTAATTGCTATCAATCTTATTAAGAATAGTTTATTAATTTATTATTTGATCAATTTTATAATATCTAACAATAAAATTACTTATATTGAATTTAAATGTCTTATAATTATAAGATTATTATAACTAAATATTATATTTACATTTGAAAAAAATTAAAAAACTTTTATATTTTCAAAGGTTATAACCTTCAAAAATGATAAAAAATTACATAAATAATTTTTTTATTATTTTATTATTTAAATAAAACTTATAAACGACTAAATGCCTAAACATTTAAATCTCTAGACTTCTAAACCCCAAAACCCCCTAAATACTTAAACCATTAAACCTATATAACCTAAATAATAAATAATAAATCTCATTTTTATTTGTATTCATTATAATTTTAAATATTCATTGTAATTATTTTTTAGTTTATTTTTATAGAAATATTAATTACAAAATAAATAATGAGTGAGACATATATAATTTAAATAAATTATTTTTTCTTAAAAAAATATAAGCTTATAAAAATAAACTAAATTTCAAAATTTTAAAATTTTATTTAGTAATATAATTTACTTTGATTTCGAATTATTTTCGGTTATGCAAATATATTTTAATTAATATCTATCTTATTAATAATAGTATATTAATTTATTTTTTGATCATCAAAATATTATATATTAATAAAATTTTTTATATTGAATTTACATCAAATATAATTATTAAGATAATTAAAACTAAGTATTGTATTCATTTTTTAGAACTATTAAAAAATTATTATATTTTCAGAGGTTATAACCTTTGAAAATCACGAAAATTCATAGAAATTAAATTTTTGTTATTTCATTGATTAAATAAAATCTATAAACACATAAATGTGCAAACATATAATTCAATAAAGTCATTAAGCCCAAAACCACCATAAACTTAAACTATTAAATAGGTATACCCGAAATAATAAATCATAAATCTCATTTTTATTAGTATTCATTATAATTTTATATATACATTTTAATTATTTATTGTTTATTTTTATAGAAATTTAAATTAAAAAATAAATTAATAGTGAGACAAATATAATTTAAATAATTTATTTTTCATCAAAAATATATAAGCTAAAATGGATACAAAAATATATAAATTTAAAATTAATATAGTAAAATATTTTACTTTGATTTGAATCAATTTAGGTTTTGCCAATATATTTTAAATTAATATCATATATTTAATATAGTTTATTAATTTATTTTTTGCTATCACAGTATTATATATTCATATAAATTTTTCTATTGAATTTACATCAAAAATAATTCTTAAGATAATTTTAACAACTAAGTATGTATTCATTTTTTAGAACTATTTAACAAAAATTATTTAATTTTCAAAGGTTATAACCTTTGAATGAAAATCACGAAATAAAAATAAATATTTTTGTGTTATTTTATTTTTTAAATAAAACCTATAAACTACTAAATGCCTAAACACTTAAATCACTAAATTCTTAAATCCCAAACTCATAAATATATAATTTTTTAAACCTGTATATTTTATCTTATTAATAATAGTTTTATTTAATATCTATCTTATTAATAGATTTTACTTTGATTTTGAATCATTTTAGGTTTTGCAAATAAATTTTATTTAATATCTATCTTATTAATAATAGTTTATTATTTTATTTTATTATCATCATCATAATATCTATAAAAAATTATTTATATTGAATTTACATAATATATAATTATTTAAATTATTATTACATAAAATTATTATATTTTCAAAGGTACATTTGAAAATAAGAAAGAATAAAAAAATAAATATTTTGTTATTAGATTTTTTAAATAAAATCTATAAACCACAAAATACCTAAATTCTTAATGACTAAACTCCTAAATCCCGAAGTCCATAAATACATAAGCCTTTAAATTAGTATACTCTAAATAATAAATAATAAATCTCATTTTTTTTAGTATTCATTATAATTTTAAATATTCGTTTTAATTATTTATCAGTTTATTTTTATTGAAATATAAATTACAAAATAAATTATTAGTGAGACGGATATAATATAAATAATTTATCTTTCATCAAAAAATATAAGATCATAAAATGAAGCAAAATTTTTAAAAC
>JAREIK010010843.1:0-107454 GCA_029783825.1 Sapria himalayana
TCTATCAATATGATTCATACTAGATTAAAATATATAAGATATCCAACTCTTCTAACATACATTATTTCCTACATGAATTGATGCCGATGATTTTTGATGGGTTTGAGAAGTTCCACCAATATGGATGAGTAGATCTCACATATTTTATCACCGCTATAGCCATTAACTCATAAATCATATACCCATTGACTTGATATTGTTTACTTATTGTAAGCTAACCATATAATTGTTTACTTGAATAAACACTAGAAACTATTTACTTATTGTAAGCTTAGATAATGAAGAAACTTTGATAATTAATCCAAATAATCAATATCTATGAAATGATAATCCAGATTCAGAGAGTTAACTTTATTACAAGTTAAACTCATATACTTGTGATACATTTTACCGTGCTATAAAATAACTAACACTTACATTGATTTTTGTAGTGTCTTGTATCTCTATAATTTTAAAACTTAATGGTCTTTGAGCTATTATAATTACAATGATTCTTAGATTTAGACCTCTTGTTTTTTGATTTGCTTTGATTTTCTCTTGGTTGAATTTCTTTCAATTAACTTTGTATATAATTCTAAAGAGGTTGAAGTTTCACTTGTCTATCTCTTTTGAATCTCTTGCTGAGAATTAAATCATGAACATCATCGAATTTCAATTTATTAGTTCTTATGAACTATGCACAACTATATTTGTAATACGTTAATTTTTGATAGAGAACACAAAAGTATCAATACACATACTTCATCATTGACTTCAATACAAAACAAACTTAAATTGGGTTGTGATTGTGTTGACTTCATTGAGTTGCTAGGTCACTGATGTGCTTTCTGTCAACTACAGATTGAAAAAACACCTCATCATGTGCACTTTTTTAGCTTCAATTAGTTTTTCATATATAATAGCAAGAGCCTTCGTAAGCCTTACTATGCTCTTCTCATTTTTATATTTAAACTAAGTTGGTAAGATAGCATACTTCAGATGAATTCAAGTGTTAGTATGTGCTCTTCTTCCTTCATAGGCTTTATTTTCTTCTTCAGAAAGGGTTGATATAGAATTTTCTAGTATATATATTTCAGATAGAATTTCATAGACTCTATCTTCTTCAGATTTCTAATAATATTTCATAGTATTTCATGAGAAACAATACCATATAAATTGAAATCAAATTTCTTTATGTATTATATAGGATTAAAATAAAATCAAACATAAAAAAAATAATAAAATGATATATTTATTCAATCAAACTGGAATAAATATATTAAATCAACTCAATTTTAATCAAACTAGTTAGATCGAATTAGTTTTACTTCTCTTTCATTCTCTTTGACATAGAATTTGTCAAATTTCATGGTAGATTATTTGAGACCTTGGAAGAAGTTGATGTTAAGAGACTGTATAATATGGTGATGATGATGTGCCACTAGGTGAGCTTCGTGTCAAGGCACTTGGTGTGTTTTTCAAGCATAGATATGATTAATCCAATGTCATTTCTATATTTAGCTTATTTTGCCAACTATAGTCTCTTGTTGGCCAAAAATAATGACAGAGAGTGATCTTTTTTTTTTTGTTACATCTAACTACTTCTTCACACAAGTCACTTTCCAAAATGTAACAATAAAAGCAAGGTGTCTATCATCAATTAATTTCATACAAATATATATATATATATGTTGTTATATTTAAACATATTTATGTTTATGTATACTATTATTATAGTTATAGATATAGTAATATATATTTATATAAGAAATTCAAATTATATCACACATGCATATTGATGTATATTTATGTTTAAATACACTTAATGATTTGACGAACTTAAATGTATAAAGATCTATACATTTATATATTTATATATAAATGTATTTAACAATATGTATATCAACATATTACTATATATAAATGTATTTATCTACATAAATACTATACATAGCCATATGACTAAATATAATTAATTACATGAAAAACTAAATATAACTACATCTACAACATGTATAACTACATGCTTCAGAAACTTAATATCCATTCATATCATTCATCTCATTCATATATATATATATATATATATATATATATATTTTGATATTGTATAAATCTTTAGTATTTTTCCATAATTTTTTGAACTTAAATTTAATTTTTTCAACTTTAAATGTATTTTTAATGTTTTTATATGTTTGTTTAAATCATTATGATTTGATATGTTTAGGATATGTATTTTTGTTTCACTTAATATCATTTAACTAAAATTGATTTTTAATAAAATGTTTATTTGTTAAAATTCATGTTGTAAATTTCAAAACAAATAACAATATGTTAGTGTAATAAATATTATAAAAAATTTCTAAAATAAATATGTGATGTAGTTTCAAATTACAAAGATAAAACTTTAAAAATAAAATTTATTTACAAAATAAAATTTTCACCTCATAATATGCAATATGTCATATTTATTATACATAAACAATGTTTAAAATGTATCTATTAATTATAAATAAAAACATTGACATGTATTCAATTTAAAAAAAAATTAAAATAATTCTTTAAAAAACAAAATCATATATTTATATGGTCATATATATTTGAATAAAATAAAAAAATAATAACTTGTAGAAAAATTTGCTCATGTATTTATATGGTAATCTGTTTTGTTTGAACATAATTAAAAAATCTTTTATTTTTTACAAATGATTAAAGGCATGTATTTATATGCACTACATCATAATTGCTTAAAATTTAAACTTTCTAAAAATGTTTTATTAATAATATATAATTGGTAGAAATTTATCACATACATAATATTTTAATAAAAAAATTTTATAAAAAAACAAAAAAATATTATCTATTTATGACAAATATTTAATTTGTAACATAATTTACATGTCATTTTCATTAATTTATATGAGTATAATGATGTAATTTTAATATAAATATTAAAAATCAACTATTTGAATAAAATTGAATCTCATATATTTAATTCATAATTTTATTTTACGCATTAATATGCTTCACACACACACACGTGCACACACACACACACACATTTATTTTAAATATAAAGAATTTACAATATTTTATAAATTGTGTACAATATATAATATTTTATTTTAATTAAATTTTCAAAATCATAAAATTTTAAATACATTCACACACACACACACACACACACATATATAAATTTTCATTTGTAACATTAAAATACATTACGTATATAGGTATATGTGTGTGTTTTTTTGGGTGTTAAGTAGTATATGCATGCATACAAGTATATACACTCTACTTTGAAAATGTCGATACATGTGTGAATATATATCAAAGTACAAAAATGTGTATTGTGATATATAATGTATAGTAATGTATATGGATGTATAAGTGTGTGTGTGTGTGTGTGTGTCAGTGTATATGCAAATATATATTTATGCATATATATGTAAATATCAACATTATTTTTGAGAAAAAAAATACTTAAGCACATAATTATTATCATGTTCTACAAATTCATGAGAGCACAAGAAAAGAGTGACATTATTGGAAGATACTACTAATCTCGCATCTATAACACTTTGCCTCATAATTTGATTTGAATACTACTTGCAATGATAAGGTTCATTCAATACTACATACCATGGAGTTACATTTTCATTCAATACTATAATTTGTTCAAATAAAAAAATCTATCTAATATCGTTTTCAACAAGTCTTCATCTTCTTTTTCTAGTCTTGATAACTATTTTAATTTTGATTATATGTACATTTCTTATCTAATATCTCTAGTTCAACCTATTGTAATAGTAAAATCCATCAAATCAATCTAAGCCTAATATCTTTATTTTCTATGATATATTTGATTAAAATATTTAGTATATACTATGACTGGTTCCCAGGAAATATGATATTAACTTGCCAAAAGAAAAGATTGTTTATACAAGTTCTTTCTCTATAGTGGTGTAATTCAATTAGGCATCTCAGAGTGTGTTGTTATCACAATATATGATAACTATTTATAAATATTGTATAACTATATAAAACTTTCAAATTATATTTAACTATATTTGCAACTATGTAAACTATTTTTAAACTATATTAATAACTATATATAATTATTTTTTTAACTATAATATTATATAACTATATGAGTAATTATATATAACTATATTTTTAACAAAATATATCATATGTATAATAATATATAACTATATATAATTGTAGTTTACTATATGTATAACTATAAAAATGTTATATATAACTATATCTTTAACTACTTACATATTTATAACTAACACTCTATATAATTAAATATAATTATATTTGTATCTATGTATACATATATGTATTCATATAATTAAATCTATATATATATTTATATCTTTGTATATATTTATATATAACTACTTATAACTACTTGTATGAATATATCTATATATAATTATATGTTTAACTTTATATAACTTTTTTTAATTATGTATGCTATAGGTATAAGAACATATAAAGGTTGACCTCCCTCTCTGGTGACCATCTCTTGAGGTCTATTGATTCTGTTTCTTTCTCTCATCAGATCTCTTTACTGCCATATGACAAAGGATTTAAGATTTAGTGGAAGAAACGAGATTTACGTTCACAAAGCTATTCAACAGGCTGTTTGCCAACAAGGAGACAAGAATTTTGATGCTAGATCTTGATACTGGTGGAAAGACAACCATTCTATATAAGTTGAAGTTTGGTGAAATTGTTACCATAATTCCTACTATTGTCTTCAATGTAGAGACTGATGAATATAAAAACATTAATTTCCCTATGTGGGATGTTGGGGGTCAATACAAGCTTTGCCCTTTCTGGAGGAATTACTTCCAAAATACCCAAGGTCTCATATTTGTGGTGGATAGCAATGACAGAGATTGAGTAGTTGAAGCAAGATGAGTTGCATAGGATGCTAAATGAGGAAAAGCTTCGAGATACAGTTTTCCTAGTGTTTTCCAATAAGCATGATCTTCCCAATTCAATGAATCAGCTGAAAGTACTGACAAGCTAGGACTTCACTCTCTTCTCCAATGCCATTGCCACATTCAGAGCACCTGTGCTACCTCTGGCGAGGGCCTCTACGAGGGTCTTGATTGGCTTTCCAATTACATTTTCCAGCAAATCATAAACAATTTAAGCAGGATGAGGCAAACTTTGTTGACATATAAGGACGTGGATCTAATCTTTGCGTATTTTGCTTGAGTTTTGTTGTGTTATGTGGATGACATCATCTATTTCCAGGGGGGATTTAAATTGTATTAATATTTATATATTGCATGCCTAAAATACAAGGCTGCATTTATTTTGTTCTGATCTGTTGCAAGCTAAATTTGTTTGTTTTCTATTTTCTGGGTTCTGTCTTTTTGCCATTGGATCCCAAACGTATAAGAACAAATAATTGTCTTTGACTATATGTATTACTATAAAAGCATTATACATTACTATATTTGAATATATAATTTACAACTTATATTTAATATACATTGTTATATTAGTATTTAAAAATATATTTTACTATATCTATACTATACATAACTATATGTATAGATATATAAAATTATATAAATAATTAAATATAGCTACATATATAAATATAAGTATAACTATATGTGTAACTATATATAATCACATGTAACTATATTTATAATTATATAAAATAACATACAACAATATGTAAGCACAAAGCATGAGAGTCTCCGTTGATTAGGCTCATATATGGTATAATACAAATAAGGGTCATACTCTTACTTAATCCCAGCCCTTGGCCTCAGGCTCAAATATGAACTTATGTATGACAAAAGATGTAATATTTGATAAGTTTATACAGATAAAATTTTATTTTCTTTTATATAATTTTTCATTCTAACACTACACTCTCTATGTGTCTCTCTATCCCTCTCTAATTCTTTTTGTCACTCTATTCCTCTTCTTCTTTATGTGTCACCCTCTCTCTCTTATTATTTTCTTTCTCGCTCTCCTTTCTTGCTTGTTCTCTCTATCTCTCTTTCTCCCCCCTTTCTCTTCCTCTTCTCCTTTTCTTCTCTCTCCCTCTCTCTCCCTCCCTCTCTCTCCTCTCTCTCCCTCCCTTTCACCATTTCTCTCCTCCTCTCACTCCCTCCTTCTCTCACTCCTCTCTCTCTCTCTTTCCCCTGTCTCCTCATTTCTTCCCCTCTCTCTCCCACCTTCTCTCTCTCTCTCTCTCCCTCTCCCCTTCAAACGTTAAATGTCTTTCTTTTTTTCTTTCCTTTCTTGTGCATTATCATATTTTGATCCCTTTATCTAGTATTACTATGATATCTAATAATCTTTATTGTGCTAAAATAGCTTTATCTATTCATGTAAATTCTACAAACACATTGCCTGAATATTCATGATATTTAATTTTTAAATATTCATCTATAAGTAATTTTATTTAATTATTAGTATATCTGTAAGTAATAGAATGTTTAATTCAAAATAATGATTGAGCATTTTTTGAAAATAAAACAGGGCAAAAAGAGTTCAGATCATCAGTGGATGTAAAGAAGATTTATTAATGGATTTTTGAAGAAAGATTTTTTGAGTGAACTTAAAACTTTCATTAATTTTGCATGTAGTAAATCGAGATAGATGAATGGAGAAAAATAAAGTTTATATGTAATCATCGTAAGTGTCAGAATATCCATTTTCATGATGCAAACACTATAAGATACCATTTGGAAAAATATGGCTTTGTGTCAAATTATTTTATTTGGATTTATCATGGGGAAAGTACAAAGGCTCTAAACATTGACAAAAAATGATGGTACTGAATCATTTGCTTGTGGTGAAAAATCATCAAACTCATACCATAGAATGATCATGGAAGCTGCTTTAGTTGACTTCAATATGGATTACATGGATGAACCACCTAATCCTGAAGCTCAGAAATTTTATGTAATGCTTAAAGCTGCAGATAAAGAGTTGTGGCCTGGTTGTAAAACACATTCGCAATTATTACTTGTGGCTCGACTTATGAGTATTAAGTTAGAAAATCATGTCTGAGAAATTATTTGATTAGGTGACAGAACTGATAAATGAGATTGTTCCGGGTAATAATTTGATCACTAACAACTTTTACAACACTAAGAAGTTACTACGAGGAATGGGTCTACTAGTAAAAAAAATTGATTGTTATTTAAATGGATGTATGTTATATTGGGGTTGTGATAGTTAGTTAATTAGCTATAAGTTTTATGATCATCATCAATTTAAGAAGGCATCTCGTGTTGTAGATACGCGACAAAAATTGAAGGTTGTATTTAAGAAGATGTATTATTTTACATTAATTCCTTGAATACAGAGACTATATGCATCAAATGCTACAGCAAATATTATGAGGTGGCATTTGAGCAGAGGTTTAAGAAGGAGTAATGCGTGATCCATCAGATTCACTTGCTTGGAAGCATTTTAATTATATACATCAAGATTTTGCAGCTGAAAGTCAAAATGTGAGATTGGGTCTCTGAATTAATAGATTTCAGCCATTTGAGCAATCTAGACAATATTTTCAACATGGAAAGTATAGTGACACCTTATAACTTGCCTCGATGATTGTGTATGAAGGAGCAATATATGTTTTTATCAATATTGGTTCCAAAGCCAAAAAATCTGAAAGACATGCTAGCTGTTTTCTTATAGCCTTTTATTGCAGAGTTAAATCATTTGTGGGATATTCGCGTGGATACATATGATATCTCAAAGAAGAAAAATTTCATTATGTGGGAAGCCCTTATGTGGATGGAGTGACTTTTCTACATGATCAGTATTGTCTGGCTAGTACTGTAGGATGATTCATATGCCCATATTGCATGACAAATTCTGATGCATTTACACTCAAATTTAGTTGTAAACAATCATGGTTTGATAACCATCATAAGTTTCTACCTAAGAATCATCCATTTCAAAGAAATAGAACTGCATTTAAAAAAATAAAACTGTGATGACTGTTGCACCAATAGTTCATTTAGGAGATAATATTATGACAGAGATTCAGAGATTGGGTTTGAAGAATGCAACTGCAAAGGAAGCTATTAGAAGTAATGGACCATAAGTTTCTAACTTAGATGTACTGCATATTGAAAAAAGTATGTTTGACAATGTTTTCAATAATATCCATAATGTAAACGGAAAAACAAAATACACTTTAAAATCAAGACAAGACCTGAATGATTACCCTTGCCATCCTAAATTAAAACTGAATGAGACAATAGAAAAATTTTTAAAGCTTGCTACACACTTGATAAGAAGGCAAGAGAAATATGTGTGAATGGATTAAAAATTTGAAATTTTCTGATGGATATGTGTCAAATATGGGTAAATGTGTGGATTGAAGAATTATGTTATTTGGAATGAAAAGTCATGCCTGTCATATATTTATGCAGATATTAATACCAATTGTATTCCGTGAATTACTTCCCCTAAGTGTTTGGAAGCTCCTTATAGAACTTAGTTTGTTTTTCAAATAGCTAACTGCAACCACAATCAAATAGATAACATGGTGATGATGGAGAATGACATTCCACTTATTATTTGTAAGCTTGAACAGATATTCCCACTAAGTTTTTTTGACTCAATGGAGCATTTTCTAGTCCATTGGCATATGAAGAAAGGATAGCAAGGCCAGTGCAATACAGGTGGATGTATCCTTTTAAGAAGTAAATACATATAATTTGCTGTGTTTTATTATCTTGTACATAAAGTAATATTGTAATTTAATATAATTGAAATCTAACAATATGGGTGTAGGTAACTTCGTAAGTTGAAATTGAATGTTAGAATCAAGGCAAAAGTTGAAGGTTCAATTTGCAATGCATATTTAGTAGAAGAATCATCATCATTTTCTTCTTATTATTTTGAGGCTCATGTCAATACAAAGAATAGAAATGTGCCTCGGAATGATGAATGTCATGTGATGGTAGAAAATTATTCTGTGAACAAACTATCTATCTTCAAGCACTCTGGAAGAGTATTTGGAAGAGTAATGAAAAGTTGTATGACAAATGAAGAGTACAAAGCTACATGAAGTTATGTTTTACTTAATCGTGAGGAGGTTGCACCATATATTGAGTATGTATACACAAAATGATTATAAGTTTAATCATACTTTAATTTTATCTTTAATAGGAATTATTAAAAATTGATATACATTTTTCTCTCTCTTTTTATATTCGTGCAGTATTTAGGTTGAGCTGTTAAAATATAGGCAAACTGTAATTTCTAGCAATGATATCGATTATATGCTAAAAATTGAATTTGTGAATTAGTTCAAACATTATGTGAGAATTATTAAGTTTTAAATTTTTGAATTATTTAATTTATTAGTATCTTTTATTTTTTAATATCAATTTTTTAATTTATGTCACAGGCAATTTATCCTTCACATGGAGATTCAAATATTTTCATTTAGAATCTAAGTAAAGGCCCGTTTAGATATGTGACAACCTATCCTAGATATTTTGTTAATGAATAAAAATTTCATACAAGCAGGCATGGTTCTTTTAAAACAACAATGAATAGTAGTGTATGCATTAAAGGTACAGGTTAAAGTATAGATGTGATTGATTATTATGGTCAACTCAAAGAAGTTATTAAGTTGGAGTATCTTGGACTCGAAAATAATAAAATTGTATTATTTAAGTGCGAGTGATTTATCCTACACGAAATGTGGGGACAAAGATTCATTTGGATTAAAACTAGTGGATGTTTACCATAAACATAGATATAATGATATGAGGCATTTATTATGGTAGTTCAAGCCGCTCAAGTATATTATTATATATCCGAGTTTATCTCGTGATACGAATGATTGTTGGCCGATTTGCAAAATCAAAGCTCGGTCAAAATTTGAAATACCAACATTACAATAAAGAAGTACAAACTTAGATATTGCACTGACATTCCAGGAAGATAACATAAATAATATTGAGCCTATGAATGTAAATGAAAATCCATAAAATTTATGTGACTCAAATGGTGGCATAATAGAAATTGAAGATGATCAATTTCTATCTGAAGATGAGTTTGAACTTCTATCGGAATCAGCCGAAATTTCAGAAGATCCATTGGAAGATGACAGTGATGCCGATAATTAAATTGTTATAATTTTATTATAATATTAAACTATCAAAGACTTTTTATATTTTGTTGAAATCTATTGGTGTGTTTTATTCTAAAATGCATGCATGTTCATCATATCTCTATTGTTTGTTCTATGTTTTATTTTGTACAGCAGATAGTGCCTAAATGACATGGCAGTGGTGGAGCTAGACATGGACACATAAATGAACCAAATTCATCTAGTATGTTACATCATATTGTAGAATCAGTACCATCTCATTGTCACCATATCCAGACTTCAACATCACAATCACCATCTTCATTTCTATCACTATCACCATCATTGAGACCTATACTATCACCTTGATCAGATGTAAGCCCACCACCCATTGTGCTTCTTTCACACACTTTTGATCCATCTCTATCTTCTACACCATATTTTATACCGTTCCCCATTTACAAAACAAACGACATCATCAAATGTTGTGCTTCCTCTACAGTCAGTGCAAATTTAGAAAGTGATATTGTATATGGAAGGTAAATGAAATATGTAAAAATGAGTTGAAAAAAAATTTTGATGTTTTTGTTAGTGGTTTATTTATATTGTCATGATTTTCCTGTTTTCAATGTTATTTATTTATTTATACAGTTTTATTCCATCTCACAAGTGTTCTACTATAATTACAAAGTATTTCAAGAAAATGGCTAATTCTAAAGCTTTCTCCTATAAGAAAGTTTCTGAATCGATAAAAGAGTCTTTTTTTATTGACTTTCAGGTAAAAATAACAAAACAAAAGCATTGAAAAATAATTATCAAATTAGTTAACTATTATTTTGGTTATAATTCAAGCAGTAAATAATTGCGTTCTTGTTGTTAATATAAATTCTTTTGTGATTTTTTTATATATAAAACCAGTGCACATGGGCTCCCAACTTTGATGGAAATATTAAGTCATTATGGAAGATCAAAGCTGCTCAACGATATTCTCATTTTGTTCATAAATTGAAGAATATAAAATAAAGGCCTGATTTTATTCGAGGAGGACTAGACGGAGTGGCTTAAGTATTGGGAGGAACAAGATGTGAAGAAAAAATCAGATATTTCCCGCAAAAATCGACTAAGTGAGGTAGCTGGACTAGGTACAAAAATTTGTCAACACACAAGAGGGTCAAAGTCGAGCATTGAGCAAGCTGGAGATATGCTACAATTTTAAAATTTTAAACATTTATATATTTAGTGGTTGTCCTTATAGTCCAATAAATCAAATATGCATGGTTTTATTAATTTTGTTAAATTTTTTGAACATTTGTTTTTTAATGACTTAATAAAAACATATTCTATGCTGAAGAATTGAGTCGAGATCCAAATTTTTATGAGATTTGCAAGAAGATGCATGTGAAGAAAGTGGATTGTCAGTTTGTTGATAACAAGTCTCAGATGATTACTATAAGAACTTGTTATATTAATAAGATTTTTGTATATATAGAATAGTATTTCTTTATTTATATCAGGACCTAATGGAGGAATGTGTGACAGCTGCTCATCAATAAGTTGAGGGTTCTATGGATCTTCAACCAATGACTATGATCCTATTTATTTGGAGACCATAAGAAGCAGTGAGTGTACGAAATTGGTTCGAAGAGAGTGGCATTTTCTTGTAGCAGTCGTGCTTCTAATTCATCTGTCTCAGCAATGGTGGATGAGGTAGTTGAATAACAAGCAATGGAAACAAATCAATATTTTGTAGTTATGGAGACCGAAATGAAAAAGAAGGATGAGCAGATATCTCAATTGAAGGAAGAAATATATGAAATTAAAGAAAAGAAGGATGCACATATATCTCATCTGAAGGAAGAAATATATGAAATTAAAGAACTTAAGGATGAGCAGTATACTAATTTGATGGAAGAAATGTAAGAAATTAAAGAAAAGGACGATGAGATGAAAGAAATTAAGAATGTAATGCAATAGTAGATTTCCTATATGCAATCATAGTTAGCGGCATTGGTGCAAAAGATGGCATTCCGCGATCCAGCTGTAAAACCTCATAGGTGATGCTAGCATTCCCTATAAATTAATATGAGAATTATTTCTGAAATGTTATTTATTTTTGTCTATGTGTAGCAAATAATTATGATATTTTTTTTGTAGGTTTCATTTTTTTATTCTGGTTTTATTGTTTCCTTTTCAATTAAACTATGAATCTTTGCATGACATATTATTTGAGACACATGAAAAAATTCTATTTCAAAGTATTCAGACATTGCAATGGTTCTTCCAATGCATGTGTCCCATATTTACCGATTTCAGTTTTATCAAAAGGAGGGCTAGCTTATTTTATCTTTATTATTCCTAAAACATTTTATTTTTGCACTCTCTTTCTCTCTAAACATAATTGATGGACATCTTTTGGATTTTTGTTGAAACTATATGACAATAAACTTTAATTTGATTATGTTCATGTCTATAATAATTATATAATATATATGCGAATATGTTTGTGTGTCTCCAAATTTTTTGGGTAGAGTTTTAGCCTATTATAAGTATGTAAAAGCCTATATTTACTCTTGGAAGTAGTGACAGCGGCGGCAGTGATGGTCGCGGTGCCAGCAGTAGCAATAGAGGCGGCGACGACAGCGGCGACAGCAGCGGCGACAGCAGTGGCATTAGCGATGGCAATGGCAGTGGCGGTGGTGGCAGTAGTGGAAGCAGCGGTAGTAGTGGCGGCAGCGTCAATAGAGGTGGCAGCTGCATCAGCAACAGCAGCGGGATTGGAGGTAGCAGTAGCATCAGTGCCAGTTGCAGTAGTGGTGGCAGCATCGACAGTAGTGGCAGTGGCGGTGGTGGCAGTAGCACTGGTAGCAGTGGCATTAGTGGTAGTGGCAGCGGTAGTGGCAACAGCGGTAGTGACAGTGGGAGCAGTAGCAATGGCAACAAATATAGTATATACGTACCTATATAGTCAGTATATACATGTATATAATACTACGGTATTTTATGTACATATATACTGAGTATATATGTATTTAAAATATATGTACACATAATATTGTAGTTTATATGTACATATACTGTAGTAATATATGTACAAGTGAAATGCTAGTATATATATACATATTTACTGTAGTAATATATATTTATCAAAATATAGTTTTTATTTATTATTTTGATTTGATTGAGTGGTATAAATTTCTTACAGATATGGTACCGCATTGTTTACCATACTAAGCTTGAATAAGTGAATGTATTTTTCAACAGACATGATGCACCGTGAGTCAGACAGCTTTTTTGCAGCCAAAAGTTGGTGATCAGATGAGCGGAGGGAGAGAAAGCAATGTCAATGCATTGATAGATTATACTTTATGCATAATCGATAGATACATTGATTAATAAGATGTAATATAATTTGTTATTTTTTGTTTTAGTTATTTAAAAATTGTATCAGAATAAGTTATTAAATAATTTTTTTTGTTTAATTTAAAAGTTTCATTTATAGTTTCTGTTTTTATTCAATTTAATATTTAAATATTAAATTATTTAATTAAATTTTTTGAAGCTGTATGACATTCAACTTTAATTTGTGTTTGTTCATGTCTATAATAACAATTTTTATATATCTATGAATATGTTTGTGTGTCTTTGAATTGTTTGGGTAGAGTTTTAGCCTATTATAGGTATATAAAAGCCTATTATCACTAGTGGTAGTGGCGGCAGCGCGCAGTGATGGTGGTAGCGGCGACGGTAGCAGCAGTGGCAGTAGGTGCGGCGGTAGTAGTGGTAGCATCAGAAGTAGCGACAACAATGGAAGTAGCGGCAATGGCAGAGACGGCAGCGTCGACATTGGTAGCAGTGACGGTGGCTGTAGTAGCATCGGTAGTGGTTGTAGTGGTAGTAGCAGTAGTTGAGTCATGGAGTGGCAACATCGGTAGCGGGGGCAATGGTAGTAGCTATAGTGGCAACAGTAGTAGTGACATTATCAGCAATAGCAGTAGCAATGGCAGTGATGACAATGGCAGTAGTGGTAGAGGTGGCAGCAAAGGCGGTGGCAGCAAAGGCGGTGGCAGCAGCGACAGAAGAGGTGTCGTCAGTGGCGATGATAGAGATGACAGTAGTAGTGCCATTAGTGAGAGTAGTGGGAGTAGAGGCGGTGGCAGTGGTGGCAACAGTGTCAACAGCGGCGGTGGTAGAGGTGGCAGCAGGGGCGGCAACACCGGTGGCTACAGTGATGGTAGTAGTAGCAGTGGCAGCAGCAACGGCATTGTCAGCAATAGTTATTGCATTGTCAGGGACTATGGTAGCGGTAGTAGCGGGAGCAGCTACAAAGGCGAGAGCGGTATCAGGAGCAGCATCAAGAACAACAAATACAGTATATACGTATGAATAATGTCAATATGTAAGTACATATAATAATGTTGTATTTTATGTACATATATACTGAGTATATTTGTACTAAATATAATTTACACTAAATATATATTACACATAATACTATAGTTTTTATGTACATATACTATAGTAATATATGTACGCATGAAATGCTAGTATTAGAGGTGTCAACCATGCCGGGCCGGGCACGGCACGGTTCAGCCGTGCCTGGGCCGACCCGGCACGGAAAAAATGTGCCCGGGCCCGTGCCGTGCCCGGCTTTGGCACGGACCGTGCCGTGCCTGGCCAGGCACGGATCAGCCCGCGGCACGGCAACGACCGCATGCCTCCCCTCCCACAAAAAAGGACCACGGGTCGGGTCAAAATCGACCCGACCCACGGTCCCCGTTTCACGAACGCTCTGACATGTTTGCCCGAGCGGGCCAGGCTAGGCACGGCACGACCCGTCGTGCCTGCGGGCCGTGCCGGGCCCGGTTTTTTTAAACCGTGCCGTGCCCGGCACGGCACGGTAGCACGATCGTGCCCGTGAAAAACGGGCCGTGCCGTGCTGGGCCGGCCCATTTGACACCTCTAGCTAGTATATATTTACATATATACTAGAGGATTATATATTTTATCAAAACATAACTTTTTTTATTTTAATTTGACTGAATGGTTTAAATTTCTTAAAAATATGATACCGTATTGTTCCTCATACAAAGCTTGTATAAGTGATGTGATTTTTCACTTGACATTAAGTGACGTGACTCGGACAGCATTGTCGCACTAGAAAAATGGTGATTGGAGGAGCAAATGGACATAAAGCAACATCAATGAATGAATATATTATACTTTATGCACTATCGGTAGATACATTGATATATAAGATGTAATAAAATTTTATTATTTTTTCATTTCAATTATGTAAAATATTGAATTAGAATAAGTTATTAAATTATTTATTTTTTATTTAGTATAAATTATTTATAGTTTCAATTTTTATTCAATTTGATATAAAAATGTTAAATTATTAAAATATTTATTATAAATATATATAGTTACATTTAATATAAATTAAAATCTGAAAATATTATTGAAATTAAAATCTGAAAATAGTATGAAATTAAAATAGCAAGTGAAAAATCTTTTGCTAAATTAGCAAGGGAAAAATCACTTGCTAAAATAGCTAGGGAAAATTCCCAAGCTAATTTAGCAAGGAAAATCTTTATTTTAACAATGGATTTTACCATCGCTGACTTTATTTAGCTAAGGATTATTTCCACCGGTAAAATTTATTGACCAGCACTTTAGCTTCGAAAATATTTTATCGTTATTTTTGTTAAGCAACAGAAAATCTAATTTAGCTTGCTAATTTAGCTAGAGAATTTATCTTTTTTAGCTATGGATTTTCCATCACTAAATTTTAGCTTGGGACAATTTCCCTCGCTAAATTTTAGCGACAAGCACTTTAGATAGGGAACCGATCCCTCGTTAATCCATCACTATATCTCATTTAGCGTCGGAAAATTCCTATTTAGCTAGGGAATTGTCCCTAGCTATACGGGATTTTTCTTGTATAATCTAATTAAATATAACTATATTTGTATCTATGTATACATATATGTATTCAAATAATTAAATCTATATATTTATTTATAACTTTGTATATATGTATGTATAACTACTTATAACTACTTGTATGAATATTTTTATATATAATTATTTGTTTAACTATATATAAACTCTATTTTTAATTATTTATACAATAGGTATAAGAAAATATAGAGGTTCTCCTCCCTCTCTGGTAACCATCTCTTGAGGTCTATTGATTCTGCTTCTTTCTCTCATCGGATCTCTTTACTGCCAAACAACAAAGGATTTGAGATTTAGTGGAAGAAATGAGATTTATGTTCACAAAGGTGTTCAGCAGGCTGTTTGGAAACAAGGAGATGAGAATTTTGATGCTAGGTCTTGATGCTGGCGGAAAGACAACCTTTCTATATAAGTTAAAGTTTGGTGAAATTTTCACCACAATTCCTACTATTGTATACAATGTAGAGACTTTTGAACACAAAAACATTAATTTCACTATGTGGGATGTTGGGGGTCAAGACAAGATTTCCCCTTTCTGGAGGGATTACTTCCAAAATACCCAAGGTCTCATATTTTTAGTGGGCAGCAATGACAAAGATCAAGTTGTTGAAGAGATAGATGAGTGCATAGGATGCTTAACGAGGAAAAGCTCTGAGATGTAGTTTTTCTAGTGTTTGCCAATAAGCAAGATCTTTCCAATGCGATGAATGCAACTGAAATTTCTGACAAGCTAGGACTTCACACTCTTCTCCAACGCCATTGGCACATTCAGAGCACCTGTGCTACCTCTGGCGAGGGCCTCTATGAAGGTCATGATTGGCTTTCAAATTACATTGCCAATAAGTCATAAACAATTTTATCAAGATGAGGCTAACTTTGTTGACATATCTGGATGTGGATCTAATTTTTGCGTATTTTGCTTGAGTTTTGTTCTGTTATGTGAATGACATCATCTATTTCTAGGGAGATTCAAATTGTATTTATATTAATATATTGCATGCATGAAATACAAGACTGCATTTGCATTGTTTTGATATGTTATAAGCCGAATTTGTTTGTTTTCTATTCTATGTTTTTTTGCCATTGGATCCCAAAGGTATAAGAACTTATAACTATAAATAATTGTTTTTGACTATAGCATAACTATAAAATATTATATATAACTATATTTAAAAATATAATTAATAACATATATTTAATAATATTTTTTCTATATTAGTATATAAAAATGTATTTTACCATATATATACCTATAGATAACTATATGTATACATATATAAAATTATATAAAAAATATTTACACCTACATGTATAAATATAGTATAACTATATGCGTAACTATATGTATAACCACTTGTAGTTATATTTATAAATACATATATAACAACATACAAAATTATGTTTAACAATATGTGTATAGCTATATATAAATATTTGTATAAGTATATATAAATATTTGTATAACTATATAACACTCTATATAATTAAATATAACTCTATTTGTAACTATGTATATATTTATGTAAATCTATATATTTAATTATATTTTTATATATTTATGTGTAACTATTTGTATGAATATATTTATATATAAATATATGTTTAACTATATAAAAATACTTATAGCTATATATACTATATGTATAATAACATATAACAAAAAAAATTGTATCTAAATATATGTATAACTATAAAAGCTTTATATGTAACTATATTTAAATATATAATTTACAACTTATATTTAATATACATTTGTATATATTAGTATATAAAAATGTATTTTACTTTATATATAACTATACATAACTATATGTATAAATATATAAAATAATATGAATAAATATATATACCTACATGTATAAATATAAGTATAAACTATATGTGTAACTATATGTATAACCACATGTAACTATATTTATAATTACATGTATAACAACATACATCATTATGTTTAACTATATGTGTATAACTATATATAAATATTTTTAAAACTAAATAAAACTTTATATAATTAAATATAACTATATTTTTAACTATATATTCATATATGTATACGTATATTTAAATCTATATATATTTTTATAACTTAGTTTATATTTTTGTATAACTAAATATAAATACTCGTATGAATATATATAACTAAATGTTTAACGATATATAATTTTTATAACTATACATATTATATGTATAATAACATATAACTATAAATAATTCTATCTTACAATATCTATAACCATACAAAATTTATACATAACTATATTTAAATATATAATTAACAACATATATTTAATATACATTTTTATATATTAGTATAAAAAATGTATTTTAGTATATCCATACGTATACATAACTATATGTATAAATATATGAAATTATATGAAAAAATGTATATAGATACATGTATAAATGTAAGGTTAACTATACGTGTAACTATATGTATAACCACATGTAACTATATTTATAATTATATGTATAAAAACATTGAATATAATGTTTAACAATATGTATATAACTATATATAAATATTTGTATAACTTTAAAAAACTTTATATAAATAAATATCACTTTATTTTTAATTATGTATACACATATGTATACTTATATGCAAATCTATATAATTGTTTATAACTTGTATATATTTATGTATATCTACTTATAACTACTTGTATGCATATATCTATATATAATTATATGTTTAACTATATGTAAACTTTTTATAACTACATTTACTATATGTATACTAATACATAATTATATATGGGATAATACCAATTTGTTGCACTAACTTGAAATTAAATGACAAAAGATATAATATCAACAATATGTAAGCATATAGCATGAGAATGTCTGTTGGTCGCACTCATATATGATATAAAACAAATAAGGGTCGTACTCTTACCTAATCCAGCCCTTTGGTCCCAGGCTCATATATGAACATATGTATGACAAAAGATGTAATATTTAATAGGTTTGTACTGAAGAAATTTTGTTTTCTTTATGTAATTGCTCATTCTAACACTACATTCTTTGTTTCTCTCTCTCTCTCTCTCTCTCTCTCTTTAATTCTTTCTACTTCACTCTCATCCTCTTTTTTTTCTGTCACTTTCTCTCTATTGTTATTTTCTTTCTCACTCTCCTTTCTTCCTTTTTCTCTCTCTCTCTCTCTCTCTCCCCCCCCTCTTTCTCTCTCTCTCTCACTCTCTCCCTCCCTCTCCCTCCCTCTCCCTCCCTCTCTCTCCCTCTCTCTCTCTCCCTCTCTCTCCCCTTTCTCTCTCTCACTCTCTCCCTCCCTCTCCCTCCCTCTCCCTCCCTCTCTCTCCCTCTCTCTCTCTCTCCCTCTCTCTCCCCTTTCTCTCTCTCTCTCTCTCTGTCCCTCTCCCCTTTCTCTCTCTCTCTCTCTCTCTCCCCCCCATCTCTCCATTTCTCTGCCTCTCTCTCTCTCTCCCACCTTCTCTCTCTCTCTCTCTCACCTTCTCTCTCTCTCTCTCCGACCTTCCTCTCTCTCTTCCTCTCTCCCTCTCCCTCTTCAATCTTTAAATGTCTTTCATTTTTGTTGTCCTATATTGTTCATTATCATTTTTGCTCCATTTATCTAGTATACCATGATATATATTAATCTTTATCATACTAAAAATTGAACCTGTGCATGTAGATGAATATATAGAAAATTTATGCAACTCATGGTGGCATAATAGAAATTGAAGATGATCAATTTCTATCTGAAGATGAGTTCGAACTTCTATCGAATCAGACAAAATATCAGAAGATCCATTGGAGGACAACAGTGATGCCAATAATTAAACTGTTATAATTTTATTATAATATTAAACTATCAAAGATTTTCTATATTTTGTTGAAATCTATCCGTGTGTTTTATTCTAAAATACATGCTTATCCATCATATCTCTATTATTTATTCAATGTTTTATTTTGTACAGCACATGGTGCCTAAAGGACGTGGAAGTAGTTGAGGTGGACGTGGACGTAGAAATGAATCAAATTCATCGAGTATGTTACATCATGTTGCAAAATCAGTACCATCTCATACCCACCATATCTAGACTTCACCATCACAATCACCATCTTCATTTCTATCACCATCACCATCATTGAGATCTTTACTATCACCTTTATTAGATATAAACCCATCACCCATATTGCTTCTTGCATGCACTTTTGATCCATCTCTATCTTCTACGCCACATTTTACACCGATAGTTCCCACATTTACAAAACCAATGGCATCATCAAATGTTGTGCCTTCTTCTACAGTCAGTTCAATGTTATTTATTTATTTGTATATTTTTATTCCACCTCACAAGTGTTCGATATAATTACAAAGTCTTTAAAAAATGGTTATTTCTAAAGCATTCTCCTGGAAAAAAGTTTCTGAATCGACAATAGAGTCTTATTTTAATGACTTTCAGGTAAAAATAACAAAGCCAAAGCATTGCAAAATAAATAACTAATTAGTTAACTATTATGATGACTATTATTCAAGCAGTAAATAATTATGTTATTGTTAATACAAATTCTTTTGTGATTTTTCTAAATAAAGAATCAGTGCACATGGGCACTCAAATTTGATGGAAGGATAAAGTCATTATGGGAGATCAATGCTACTCAACAGTATTCTAATTTTGTCCATAAATTGAAGAATATGAAAGAAATGACTGATTTTATATCTAAGGATGACTGGCCTAAATGGCTTAAGTATTGGGAGGAGCCAGATGTGAAAAAAAATTAGATATTGCTAGCAAAAATCGACGAAGTGAGGTAGCTGGACTAGGTATTTGGAATCTATCGAGACACAGGAGGGTCAAAGGCAAGCATTGAGCACGCTCGAGATTTGGTACAATTTTAAAATTTAAACATTTATATATTTAGTGGTTGTCCTAATAGTCCAATAAATCAAATCTCTACATGGTTTTATTAATTTTATTACATTTTTTGATCATTGTTTTTTAATGGCTTAATAAATTCATATTCTAGCCAAGAAAATTAGCTCGAGATCCTAATTTTTATGAGATTTTCAAGATGTTGCATGTGAAGAAAGTGGATTGTCAGTTTGTTGACAACAAGTCTCAGATGATTTCTTTATGAATCTGTTATATCAATAAAATTTTATTATGCTATAGTACATCTTGAAAGTTGTTTGGAATGCAAAATATTTATTTTAATTTATGCATATCTAGAATAGTATTTTTCTCTATTTTATCTCAGGAACTAATGGATGAATGTGTGATAGCTACTCATCAACAAGTTGAGGGTTCATTGGATCTTCAACCATTTGATTATGATCCTATTTATTTGGAGATCATAAAAGGTCATAAGAAGCAGAGAGTGTACGGCATCGGCTCGAAGGGAGTGACATTATGTTGTAGCAGTCAAGCTTTTATTTCATCTATCTCAGCAATGGTGGATGAGGAAATCGAACAACAAGCAATGGAAACAAATGAATATATTGTAGTTATGGAGAATGAAATGAAAAAGAAGGATGAGCAGATACCTCATTTGAAGGAAGAAATATATGAAATTAAAGAACATAAGGATGAGCAGTCTATTAATTTGATGAAAGAAATAGAAGAAATTAAAGAAATGAATGATGAGATGAAAGAAATTAAGAATGTAAGGCAATAGTAGATGTCCTATATGGAGTCATTTAGTGGCATTGGCACAACAAATAGTATTCTGAGATCCAGCTGTAAAACCTCACAGGAGAGGCTAACTTTCATTACTAATTATGAGAATGATTTCGTATGAGAATTATTTTTGAACTATTATTGATTTTTGTCTATGTGTAGCAAAACATAATGAGATTTTTTTGTAGGTTTCAATTTTTTTATTCTAGTTTTCTTCGTTTATTTGCCGATTAACTTAATAATGAATCTTTCTAGGACACATTATGTGAGATGCATGAAAAAATTCTGATTCAAAGCATTCATACATTGCCACTATCCTTCCAATGCATTGGTCCCATATTTACAGATTTTAGCTTTATCAAAAGGAGGCCTAGCTTCTATTATCTTCATTATTCCTAAAACATTTTATTTTTGCACTTTTTTTCTCTCTAAATATCATTGATGGAAAACCTTTAGATTTTTGTTGGAGCTGTATGACTATCAACTTTAATTTGTGTTTGTTCATGTCTATAATTACTATTTATATATATTTGTGAATTTGTTTGTGTGTCCCCAAATTTTTTTTATAGAGTTTTAGCCTATTATAGGTATGTAAAAGCCTTGGTTGGTCCTCCATGGTGCTGGAAACAACACCTTAGCTTTTGAAGTTGTGAGATTAACCAAAAAATTAATTACACGCAAACACATGTTTGTTTTTGACACTCTTATTTTGTGCAAATAAGCATCGTCGCAGTTTAGATCTATGAATGCTTGTTATCAGTTATTGGTTTGTAAATGTAGTATGTTATGCTCTATGTGTAGGTGTAACAATGTTCTCTATCTGCATGGAGTACCAGAGGAAAAAGAACTAGAAATGATGACCATGCCTGAGAGACCTTTATGCGTATTTTTTAGGTCCTATAATATTTTCTTCTATTGTCTTTTATGGTATGTGTATTTACATGAAAGTACAAGTGTGTGTGTCATCTAAGGCTATGTGATTATATATACATACATATAATACTGTAGTATGTACGTACATGTATACTTGGTATAAATGTACGTACATACTTAGTATATATCTACGTATATACTGAGTATATAAATACGTATATCCTAAGTATATATGTTTATATATACAGAGAATATTTTTATGTATATACTCACTATATATTTTCGTATATATTGAATATATTTGTATGTATATACTTAGTACATACATATATATATATACAATAGTATGTGCGTATGTATATACTTGGTATATATGTACTTTATACTGTAGTATATGTACGTATATACCGGTATATACGTACTTTTATATTTTAGTATAAACGTACGTATATACAGAGTAAATACATAACTGGGTGCATATATTTATTTGTAGACATGTATATATTGTCATACGTAAACACCCATTTACACACAAACACACTATTGAATATATAATTGCTCAGGCTAGTCTAGTCATCATCGTCCATTGCTCACAGATGTAAGTAATAAAAGCCTGGATATTAAACTTTTCCTAAAGTTGTGAGATGAAGATATTTGTGGTCCGGGCCAACCAGTCATATAGAGGTTGGTCTTAAAAATCTTAGTAATTGTATTGATATGCAATTATCACATGGTACAAAGCGAACGTATGAGTAAATAAGTTTTTTTGCTCTAGGTTCTATAATGATTGGTTCTAATTATACTAGGTCTTAGAATGATGATGATGATGATGCTCGTGTAGTGTCATGTAATTCTGGTCCAGGAAGAACATCAGGTCCTATTGGAAGAGGCTGCTCGCCGCCTTGTCAAAAACTCGCTCAATCTCAAGTTCATCAGTCTAGCATCATTGCTCGCCCTATTTTTATTATCAGCAGCAGCAGCGGTGGCAATGGTGGCAGCAATGCAGTGGGGAGCGGCGAAGTGGCAGTAAAAATTAAAAGATAGATGATAGATTGACATATAAATAGAATGATTGATAGATAGACAGACAGATAAATAGATAGATAGATAGACAAATATATAGACAAATTGATAGAAAGATAAATACACAAGTAGACAAACATATAGATAGAAAGATAGACAAATAGATAAATTGAGAGATAGATTATTATATAGACAGATTGATAAATAGATAGATAAGCAGATAAATAGATAAATAGATAGATAGAAAGATTGTTAAATAGATAGATAGAAAACAAATAGAGGACCGAGATAGAGATAACGATGATAGATTATAGATAGAAACATATTGATAGAAAAATAGATAGACAGATAGATAGACAAATAGTTATACATATAGATATATAAATTGATCGTTAGACAGATTACATGATAGATATATAGATAGATAGATAGTTAGATTGATAGAAGACACATAGATAGACAAATTAATTGACAGATAGATAGACAGATAAAATATAGATAAATAGATAGAAATATAGATATACTAGAGAAGATGGATAAATAGTTGGATAGATTGATAGATAAACAAAAATATAGATAGATAGATAACAATATAGATAGATAATCAGAGAGATAGGTATTTACGCAGATAGATAGACATATAGATAGACAGATAGATATTTAGATTGATAGTTAGATTGATAGTTAGATTGATAGTTAGATTGATAGACAGATTGATAAATAATTACTAGATATATAAATAGACAGACAGACAGAAGATAGATAGATAAATAGATAGTTAGGCACAAAAACACAAAAATAAATAGACAATTATAGACAGTTTGATAGATAGATAGTTAGAAAGATAAATAACTGATAGATGGATAAATAAACAGATAGATAAATAATAATTTGATTGAGTGATTCACAGATAGATATATAGATATATAGATAGCTAGACATATATATATATATAGGCAAAAACATAGATAAATTGATAGACACATAGATAGATAGAAGATAAAAAAGATATTCGATAGATAGATAGATATATAGATAATAGACGAATAGATAGATTGATAGAATGATAAACATAGACTAATAGAGAGGCAGATAAATAGACATAAGATAGAAAAATAGATAGACAGTTAATTAGACATATCGAAAATAGATTGAAAGACAAATTAATAGGCATTGATAAATAGATTAATAGACATATGAAAGATAGATTGATAGATATAATTGATATACATATTAAAAGACAGATAAAAACAGATAGATAGTCAGAGAGATAGAAAGAAATAGATAGATAGACATATAGATAGATAGATAGATAGCATATAGATAGTAGATATACAAACTGATAGATAAACAGATAAACATAAAGATATACAGATAGATAAATAGACTGATAGATTGACATATATACAGAAGGATAGACATATAGATAGATAGATAGACAGACATATATAGATAGACAAATTTGATGATAGATATACATACATATTGATATGCATATATAAATATAAATACACAGAAAGATAGATAATCATATAGACAGATAGAAAGATAGATAGAATGATAGATAGACTAATAGACTGATAGGTATATAGACAGATTACAATTATATCGACATATAGAATAATAGACAGATATGATGATATAAAAAAAGATTACTCGACAGACAGATAGATTGACTTATAGATAGAGAGATACATAATAGATAGAGAGATAGATAGACAAACATATAGATAGAAAGATAGACATATAGATAGTTGGATGGATAGATAGATAAATCAACAAACAGAAAGATATAGAGATATACACATAGATAGAAAGACAACTATATAAATAGATACATAGTTAGATACATAGATAGATATACACATAGATAGGCATGTAGAGAGAGATAAGATTTGACAAACATATTGACATATATATTAGCAAATAGATAGATGAATAGATACACATATATGCAAACATATAAACAGACATATAAATAGATATATATACAAGGATATATAATATATATATATATATATATATATATATATATATATATATATATATATATATATATATATATATTGATTAATAGATTATCATATAGATAGCTAGTTAGATAGATAAATAGATAGACATATATACAGATAGATAGAAAGATATATAGACAGATAGATAGACATATAGATAGACAAATAGATAGATAGAAAGATAGATATAGACAAATAGAAAGACATATCTATAGACAAATAGATAGTCATATCAATATACCGATATATAAACAGACAGACAGATAGATAGATAGATATACAGATAGATATATAAATCGATAGACAAATAAGTAGATATATAGAAAGTTAGTTAATAGATAAACAAATATATATATCTATATAGTAAGATAGAAAGATATATAGATTTATAGACAGACAGATAGATTGATAGATAGATAGAAACACATATAGATAGATAGATATATAGATAGATAGATAGATAAAAATTTAGGCGGATAGATAGGAAAATAGATAATCAGATAGATAGACAAATAGATAGATAAAATTTAGATAGATAGACAAAAAATTAGATAGTTAGATAAACAGATAGATTGACAGATAGATAGAGAGATAGATATATAGATGTACAAATAGATAGATAGATAGATAGACAGATAGATAAAAACATAGATTGATAGATGGATTGATAGACATATACATAAACATTTAAATAGCTAGATAGATAGATATAAATCACATGGATAGACAAATATATTTAGATAGCTAGTAAGATAGATAGACAAATAGATAAACAAATATTATCAATAGATAGATAAATAGATAGATAGATAGATAGAAGAATAGATACAAAAATAGATACACAAATAGATAGATAGATATATAGGCAGTTAGATAGAAAGATATATAAACATATTTATAGATAGATTGATAAATAAATAAATAAATAGATAGAAAGATAAATAGTTAGAGAGTCAGATAGATAGAGAGACAGATAGAGAGATAGATTGATAGATAGATCTATAGATAGATAGATTGTTATATAGATAGATAGATACATAGATAGACAAATGATTGATAGATAGATAGACAGATAGACAGATAGATAGCTAGATAGATATATAGAAGGATAGATTGTTAGATAGATAGATAGATAGAGGGATAGATAGATGAATAGATAGACCATTAGATAGATGGATATATAGATAGATAGATAGATAGATGGATGGATTTATACATAGATATATAGACGAATAAATAGATAGTTAGATAGATAGAGATATAAGCAGATAGATAGCAAAATAAATAGACAAATAGAATGATTTATTGATAGAGAGTTTGATAGATATATTGATAATTAGATGATAGATATATTGATAGATAAATTGATAGATAGACAGATAAATAGATAAATAGAGAGATAGATATATATCTCAAATAGATAGGTTGGTAGGTAGACTGATATATTAGTTAGAGTAGATAGATATAAATATAGTTATCGAGATAGATAGACTAATAACTAGACATTTCTAAAGAGAGAATAATAATTAGATAGTTAGACAGATATATAATCAGATAGATAGAAAGATATATAGACTAATAGATAGATAGATAGAAAGATAGATCGTTAGATATATATACAAATAGTTAGACAAATCAGATAGATAGAATGATAGATATATAGATAATATATAGTTAAATAGATAAATAGACACATACATAGATAAATTGATAGACATAAAAATAGACAGATATGTAGAGAGATTGATAGATAGACATATAGATATATAGATAGATGATGTAGAGAGAGACAGATACATAGACTAATAGATAGATGTATAGGTATTCATATAATAGATAGATAGACATATAGATAGATCAATTGATAGGTGGTAAGATAGATAGATATATATGTAGATAGATAGATAGCCAGAAATATAGTCAGATAGATAGATAGATAGATTGATATTAAATTGATAGATAGATTTATAAACAAATATATAGATATATTGATAGACAAATTGATAGACAAATTGATAGACATATTTATAAAAAGATTGAAAGAAAGATAGATAGATAGATTAATAGACATATAGATAGACATATTGATAGATAAATAGGTAGATAGATAGATAGATATATATATATATACACAACACACACACACACATATATATATATATAGTCATATTAATAGACAAATAGATAGATTGATAATTAGATAGATATATTGATTGATAATTAGATAGATAGATTAAAAAATAAATATATAGTTAGATATATAGATAGATTTATAGACATATCTATAGACAGATTGATAGATGAATAGATATATAGATAGACCTATTGATATACATATAGAAAGATTGATAGACATATAGATATATAGATAGATAGATAGAAAGATATACACATAGATAGATGGATAGTCTGATAGATAGATATATAGATATACATATTTTAGATAGATAGATAGATATATAGACAGATAGATAGGCTGATATATATAGATAGATAGATCGATTGATAGAAAGATAGACAAAAATTTTAATAGATAGATATATTGACAGACAGATAGATATATAAATAGATATAAAGATAGATATATACATAGATAGTAAGATAGATAGAAAGAATAATAGATAAATAAATAGAGAGATAGATAGTCAAATATATTGATTAATAGACAAATATAATGATAGACATATAGATAGAAAAATAGATAGACAGATAGATTAACAGATTGACAGAGAAACAATTAGTTGACATACAAATAGTTAATTAGTCAGTTAGTCAAGCAGGCAGACATTCAGAATGGGCAGGTAGATAGATAGACAAATAAACAAATGGATAGACAAATAGACAAGTATACATACATACAAACAGATAGATTAATAATAGATATGTAGATATATACACCATTTGATAAATAGATTTATAGACAGAAAGATAGACAAATTAATAGATATAATGATTGATTGATATATTGATAGATAGATGAACTGATAGATAGACTAATAGATAGATAGATCGATAAACAGATAAATAGATAGTTAAATATATAGATAGAAATATAGATTAATAAACATATAGATAGACAGATTAATAGACAAATTTATATACAGATTATATATAGATTGATAGATTGATTGACAGATAGATTAATAAAAGGATAGATAGAGATATTGATAGAAAGATAGATAGACAAATAGTTAGATAGTAAGATAAATAGAAAGATAGATAAATAGAAAGAAAAATATATTTATATATTTTCCTATCCATCAATCTATAGAATTAAAGATAGTAATATAGATAGACATATTGATAGATAGATTTATATACGGATTATATATAGATTGATAGAAAGATTGATAGAGAGATTGATGGAAATATTAATAAAAACATAAATAGAGATATTTATAGAAACATAAATAGACAAATAGTTAGATAGAAAGATAAATAGAAAGATAGATAAATAGAAACAAAAATATAAAGACCAGATATAAAGAAAGATAGATAGATATAGAGACAAATAGATATTTAGATAGATAGATAAACAGTTATATGAAGATATAGATAGATAGACAGTTAGATCAAGAGATAGATAGATAGATACAAAGATAAACAGAGATATAGATTGATAGAACAATAGAGAGATAGACAAATTAATAGAAATATAGATATATATATATATATATATATATATATATATATATATATACACACACACACACACACACACAGATATATAGACAAATAGATAGATAGATAAATAGACAACTATAAATCAAATACAAAGATAGTTAGATAGACAAATTGACATAAGTATAAATAGATAGATTGATTAATTGATTGATAAATTGATAGATTAATATATAGATAGATTGAAAGAAGATCGATATACAGATTGATAGATTAGTTTGATATATAGATAGATAGATATATTGTTAGATAGAAAGTTAGATAGAAAGTTAGATAGACTAACAGATAGATAGATAGACATATAAATAGATATATATATATATATATATAGTCAAACAAACTCATAAATAGCTAAATAGATAGACATATAGATAGACATATAGATAGACAAATAGAGTTAGACAGATATACAGATACAACATAGATAGACAGATAGATTGAAAGTTGGATAAACTGATTGATAGACACATTGATAGACACATTGTAGATAGATTAATATACAGATTGATATACAGATAGATAGACAAATACAAAGATAGATAGATACATATATAGATAGATAGATAGATAGACAATTAGATAGACAGATAGATAGATAGAAAGATAAACATATATATCAACTAATAGATTGATCATATAGATACACAGATAGATAGACAGATAGATACACAGATAGATAAATAGATAGATAGATAGATTGATATACACTTAGATAGGTAGATAAATAGACAGATACATAGATTGACAGATAGATAGAAAAAAAGATAGATAAATAGATCGATAGTTTGTTTGATTGAAAGATAAACAGACATAATGATAGAAAGAAAGATAGTTAGTTAGCTAAAAAGAAAGATAGATAGATAGGAAAATAGATACGCAGCCATATAGACAAACCGATAGATAATTAGATAGATAGACAAATCGACAAATAGATAAAAAGAAAGATAAATATATAATTAGATTGACAGATTAATAAAAAGATTAAAAGATAGATTGATAGACAACTTGATAGATAGATATAAAGATATATAAATATATAGATATATAGATATATAGATATATAGATATATAGATATATAGATATATAGATATATAGATATATAGATAGTCAAATAGATAGATAGATTGATAGACAAATTTATATATGGATTATAAATAGATTGATAGAAATATTGATAGATAGATTGATGGAAAAATTAATAAAAAGATAGATACAGATATTGATAGAAAGATAGATAGACAAATAGTTAGATAGAAAGATAAAGAGACAGATAGATAAATAGAAAGAAAAATATATAGACTAGATAGAAAGAATGATATATAGACATAAATACAAATAGATAGATATATAGTTAGATCAAGAGATAGATAGATATATATAAAGATAAATAGAGAGATAGATAGATAGATAGATAGAGAAATAGACAAATAAATAGATATATAGATAGATATATATATATATATATAGACATATAGGCAAATAAATAGGTAGATATTACATAGATATATAGATAGATAAATTTATTGATTGATATACATATAAATAGATAGATATATTATTATATAGTTAGATAGAAAGACAAATAGATGGACATAAAGATAGACATATAGAAAGACAGGCAGATAGACAAATAGATAGATAGATAGACAATAGATATATTGATATTTAGACAAATTGATAAAAATATTTATAGACAGATAGATAGATAAATAGATAGGTAGAAGGATAGATAGACATATAGATACACAAATAGATAAATAGTTAGATAGATAGATAAATAGAGAGATAGATAGATAAAAATAAAGTTAGATACACAAAAGATAGACAGACATATAAATAGATAGATAATTAAATAGATATACAAATATATAGATAGAAAGATAGAAAGATATACATATAGATAGATATATAGATATATATATTTTTATACAGATAGATAGATAAGTTGATAGACAAAAAAACATTGATAGTTATATAAATAGATAGTTAGCTAGTAAGATAGACATATAGATATACATATATATAGATAATTAGATCGGCTAATAGAAAGACATAATGATAGATAAATAGATAGATAGCTAGGTATAAAGATAGATAACCATATAGATAGAAAAATAGATAAATATTTAGATAGACACACATATAGATAGCAGATATATTGATAGCCATACTAATTGATTATTTGATTGATTGATTGGTAAACAAATATAAGAGATAAATAAATAGATAGATATTTAGTTAGAAAGATAGACATATAAATAGATATATAGATAGATAGATAGATAGACAGATAGATAGACAGATAAATAGATAGACAGATAAATAGACAAATAGATATCAAATACAAAGGTTGATAGATAGACATATTAATTGAAAGATAGATTGATAGATTTATATATAAATAAATTGTCAGATAGATAAATAGATAGACTGATAAAGATAGATTGATATACAGATTTGTCCAAATTGATAGACAGATTAATAAATAGATTGATTGATAGTTTAAAAGAAGTTTAATATACAGATTGATAGATTAGTTTGATAGATATATTATTAGATAGATAGATAGATAGATAGATAGACTAATAGATAGATAGATAGATAAATATATATATATATATATATATTTATAGCCATACAAACTCATAAATAGTTAAATAGATAGACATATAGATAGACAAACAGAGACAGACACATAGATAGATAAATAGATAAGCAGATAGATAGATAATTGGATAGATAGTTTGATAGATAGAATAATAAATAGATTTCTATATAGATAGATAGAAAACTACAAAGATAGATACATACATATATAGATAGATAGACATATATATAGATATAAAGATAAACAATTAAATCAACAAATAGATTGATCATATAGATACACATATAGATAGACAGATAGATACACAGATAGATAAATAGATAGATAGACAGATAGATATACACTTAGATAGGTAAATAGATAGACATATACATAGATTGATAGATAGATAGAAAAAAACATAGACAAATAAATAGATAGTTAAGTTAGATAGAAAGAGAGACAGACACAATGATAGCTTGATAGATTGATAGACAAATAGATACCCAGCAATATAGATAGAGAGATAGATAGATAGACAAACAAATAGACAAATAGATTGAAGATAGATAGATATATTATTAGATAGATAGATTAATAGAAAGATTAAAAGATCGATTGATAGACAACTTGATAGATAGAGAGATAGATAGAAAGACGGAAAGATTAGAGATAGATAGTTAGATAGATATATAGATACATAGAAATCTTCTTCTTCAAAAATGCTCTCAACTTCTAGAAAGAGAAAACTCAAATTCTAGAGAGAGAAAGTGCAAATTTTAAGCAGAATATAGCCAATTTCAAGCTCAAAATGGGGCAAGAGGACTTCTTAGCACATAGGAAGTCATTTGCTTCAATATTGCAAGGGCCCGCGCACACTTCTCCCTCTTTCGGGAACAAGCAAGACTTGCCGGCAGTCTTTTTCTCTCCAGCCGAACTTGCAAGAATGGCAGAACCCTTCGAATGGACTTTGGTTGGGAAGTTCTCACATGGCCGTCCGAGTTTTAATGACATTCGAGACTTCCTCTCCTCACTAAAGCTCAAAGGGGCAGTAAAAACGGGAGATTTTGACTCAAAGCATATTTTTCTGCAACTCTCGGAGGAAGAAGATTATTATAGAATATGGATGCGAGATATGTGGTACATCAAAGGCTTTCCCATGCGCATGCTGAAATAGACAAACGAGTTTACCCCGCTGGAAGAATCACCCATTGCACCGGTATGGTTTCTACTCCCGAATCTTCATCTACCCTTCTATAATAAGGCGGCTCTCTTTTCTATTACTTCGTGTGTGGGCACACCGATGAGGATGGACGAGGCTACTGCTTCAATGTCTCGACCTAACTGTGCTTGTCTCTGTGTAGAGACAAGTTTGCTGTCGATACCCCCACATAAACTGTGGATAGGCAGTGATGATAATAATGGATTTTGGCAAACGATTGTCCCAGAATATTTTCCTCGATATTGTACATTATGTAAAAGATTGGGTCACGATGAGGCTGAATGTAAAATGGGTTTAGAACGATGCAAAAATGTTAAAGAAAATGCAGGTAGAGCCAAGGTGCAGAAATGGATAAGGAAGGAAAGCACGGACAAAGTTTCCACACAAATTTTTGAGACCTTGATTGAGTCACCAAAAGAGCTTGATGCTAAAAGCTCAGGGGAGGAAGGAAATGAAGAATCTATAAAAAGTGGCAATGGTAGGAAGACAAGCCGAGAAGGGGATGTAGGCATGGAAGAGGGAAGCAAGGAAAAAGCCTCGGGTGGTGATTTTTGCATCATCGGAGAGGAATTGAAAATGGAGCACCAAGCGGATGGCTGTGCTTGGGACTTACCGAAACCAAGATATAAGAGGCAAGTTAAGAAGGTTAGGACTAGGAGGAATGCAAGAGACAAGGAGGAGGATCTAAGCTGGATGGAGGAGGATCTAAGCTGGATGGAGGAGGACGTGCTGGATTTTTCAGAGGAGGAGTTCGAAGTGAAAAGCTGGAACTTACCACCTCAAAGCAAGGCCACAGAAAGGATGGAAATGAAGTCTTCTAAGGATGATCTAGAAATGGCCATAAGTAAATGGGATACATATACAAGGAAAGAGGCTATGGAGGAGCTGAAAATAATGGCGTTACCGCTTGGAAAAATTTTAATGGAACAGATTATGGAACCGGTCTCTAGTGTAACAAAACCCACAAGGCACATGAAGAAGTATAAGAATATGCAATACGATTCAAAGTGTAGAACGAGAACGCAGTCAAAATCAGCAGGTAATGTTTAGTTGTTTATATTGGAATATAAGGGGGGTGGCTAACATACCCACCTTAAATAGATTAAAAAACTCATTAAAATTCATAAACTAAGAATATTAATTATAACTGAACCAATGGTAGATAAAACCCAATTAGACCATTATAAAGGGATAATGGGATTTGATAATTCCATAAAAAATGTGAATGGGAAAATCTGGATTATGTGGAGGGATAATATAGACCTCAGAATTTTAAAAGACACAGAACAAATATTACACTCTAAAATTGATAGTAACACAGAAATTTTAATGTCAGCTATTTATGCAAAAAATTCTAAAGAAGAGAGGAAAACACTATGGCAGGATATAAAAGAAATCGCAGTAAAGGATTCTCCATGGATTATTGGAGGAGATTTTAACGTAATAAGATGTCCTAGTGAGAAAAAAGGATGAAGACATGCCGATACAGCGGCAATGTCACAGTTTAATGAGGCAATCGCTAATGCCAACTTAATAGAACTAGATTATATAGGGGCAAAATATACATGGTGTAATAACTGGAAAAAGCGGGGAGCAATTTGGGCTAGACTGGATAGGTTTTTATTTAATGAGAAATGGATAGATTCTCATGGGTCTACAACTATTAAACATTTAAATAGAACCTGCTCAGATCATAGTCCCTTACTCTTGATTTACCAGTATAATTATAAGCTAAAGAAAACAGTTAAATTTCAAAATATGTGGGGCTTGCATGAAAATTTTTTAACAATAGTGAAAACTTCATGGGCAGAAAAAGCCATAGGCAATCCACTACAAAGCTTAGCAATAAAAATGCGTAGACTAAAAATTAGATTCACCACATGGAATAAGGAAGTATTTGGGAATATAAATAGGAATATAATACAGGCAGAGGAGAAGGTGGAGAAGAGTGAAATAAAATATGAGAAAGATCAAAATGAAGAGAGTAGAAAAGAGTTAAGTCGGGCAGAGGCAGAATTAAGACTTTGTTTAAATATGGAAGAAGTTTTCTGGAAACAGAGAGCGAGGCTTAAGTGGTTAAAAGAAGGAGATAATAATACTAAATTTTTTCACACTATGGCAAAAATCAAATCTCAAAAACAAAAAATAAAAGCTATAAAAAACTCAGAAGGTATATGGTTTGAAAAAGAAGAAGAGATAAGAACACAGTTAGAAGGATACCTAAAAACGCATTTGTGTGAGATAATGAGGAGAGAAGGAAATAGTTTAATACAGAAAATAAAACTACAAGTGACAGAGAGAGATAATGAAAAACTGGCTGAATTTCCTGATGAAGAGGAAATAAGGGCAGATGTTTTTGATATGAATAAGGACAGCGCGGTAGGACCAGATGGTTGGAATAATGCTTTCTTTCAGATATGCTGGCCTATTATTAAGTCAGATTTGTTACAAGCCATAACCTGGATATTTTTAGGAGTAGAAATTACAAAAGCATGGGCTAGCTCTTTCATAGTCCTTATTTCTAAAACCGAAAACCCACAGAAATGTGAGGACTTTCGGCTAATTAGCCTGTGCAACTCGATTTATAAGATTTTAACGAAATTATTACAAAATAGGCTTAGGCCTATTTTTCCGAAAATAATTTCACAAGAACAATCTGGCTTTGTTGAGATTAGATTAATATCGGAAAATATAAGCCTAGCGTCAGAAATGATGAGAGAAGTTGGGGCCAAGGCTAGGGGATATAATGTTGTTTTAAAACTTGATTTGTCAAAAGCTTTTGACCAGGTCGAATGGTCAATCTTATGTTTTATAATGTGTAAGATGGGATTTTCGGAGTTCTGGATAGATTTAATGCACAGATGCATATCAAGTTTATGGGTTAAAATAATAATTAATGGGAAAATAGGAAACGAGTTAAAGCCTGTTAGAGGCCTAAGCCAAGGGGATCCTTTATCACCTTATTTATTTAATATTTACTTAGAAACATTACTGATAAATTTAAAAGAAGAAATGGAAAATGGAAAGATATTAATGTTCAGGCAACCAAGAATACCCCCAAAGTCTACTGTTTGGCTTATGCAGATGATGTTATTATTTTCACAAATGCCAGTAAAAAATCGCTTCTAAATTTGATGGGGTTACTGCACACGCTAGAGGAGGAAACAGGACAAACCCTAAATAAAAAAAAGTGTCAATTTATGCTTGCAAAAAAAGCACCAAATAAAGTGGCTCAAAGGGTTTCGAATATTACAAGTTTCACCCAGAAGAAAGATGCATTGATGTACCTGGGTTGTCCTATATATGAAGGAAGATTAAAAGAAGAATATTTAAATTATCAAGTTGCAAGAATGAAGGATAAAATAGCGGGTTGGAAGGAAAATCTCTTAAGTATGGGAGGTAGAATTATACTAATTACACATGTTTTATAGGGTTCACTGGCTCATATCCCTTAATAATCTATCAGTCTATATATCTTTTTATCTATCTATTTGTCTGTCTATCTATCTATCGATATGTATAATAATCTATTTTTCTTTTTATCTATCTATTTCTATCTTTATATCTATCTATCTTCCTATTTTTCTATCTATCTATCCGTGTAATAATCTATGTATCTTTCTATATATAAATATGTCTATCTATCTGTGTAACTATATATGTATCATTCTATATATAAATCTATCTATTAATCTTTATATTAATGTGTCAATCAATATGTCTATCAATCTTTCTATCAATTTTTTTATCAATCTATCTATCAATATATCTATTTTTATGTCTATCAAACTTTCTAATTATTTGCCTATCTATCTGTTTATCTTTTTATCTATCTATCTTTTTATCTATCTGATTATCTTTCTATCTATTTATCTATTTGACTATTCCATATGTTTTTCTATTAATCTATTTATCTATCTATCATTCTCTCTATCAATCTATCTATCAATTAGTCTATCAATTTAACTATCTATCTTTATACGTGTCTATCTATCTCTCTTTATATTTGTCTATCTATCTGTCTATCTATCTATCTGTCTATCTATCTATCTATCAATATCTATATATATCTATATATCTATCTGTCTATCAATCAATTTATTTAACTATCTATCTATCTATTTATTTTTCATTCGTCTATCTGTCTCTCTATCCATCTATCTATTTATCTATCTATCTATTTGTAAATATTTATTTTTATCTATCTATCTATCTATCTTTATATATTTCTATATCTATATTTGTCTATTTATCTATATATCTTTTTATCTATCTATTAATATATTTGTTTAAATATTAATATGTCTATATATTTATCCTAGTAACTTTTGAACTATATATATTTCTATCTATTTATGTGCCTAACTATCTAACTTTCTTTTTATCGATTAGACTATTAATCAATCAATTTATCTTTCTATCTATATATATTTCTATAAATAAATCAATCTATGTGTTAATCTATCTATCTTTTTACTCTTTATCTACCTAATTCTCTATTTATCTTTCTATCTATTTGTATATCTGTCTATATATATAGCTATCTATCTATCTTTTGGTTTATCTATATATCTATCTGACTATTTTTCTATCCATCTATCTATATATCTGTATATGTATCTTTCTCAATATCTACTATCTTTCTATTTGTCTATATATCTATGTATCTCTCTGTCTATCTATATATTTGTATATGTATCTATCATTCTATGTATATAACAGTTTATCTATCTTACTATCTATATGTCTTTCTATTATTCTATCTATCTTATGTATCTATCTGTCTAACTAGAAAATTATGTATTTATTTCGATATCTATCTATCTATTTGTCTAACTATCTAACTATCTATATATTTATATGCCTATCTATCTATATATCTTTTGATCTATCTTTCATCTATCTATCTATCTCACTATCTTTTTAATTATCTTTTTATCGATCAGTTTATATATATATCTATCTAATTGTTAATATATCTATTTGTTTAACTATCGCTCTATTTATCAATATTCCAAACTATCTCGATATTTATTTATTTATCTATCTAGCTATCTATTTATCTATCTATCTATCTAACTATCTATCTATATATCTATATTTATCATTAACTATCTACCAATCTGCTTATCTATCTATGTGTCTATCTTTATATCTAAATAACTATCTTTCTATCTATATCTCTATATGTCTATATGTCTATTTGTCTATTTTCTTATCTTCCATCTATCAATCTATCTTTTTACCGATCTATATATCTATCTATCTATCTATTTATACATCTATCTACCTAACTATCTATTTATTTATCTATCTATCATTCTATCTATCTATCTATCCATCAATATAGGTGTGTATCTATCTATCCATCTATATTCTTATCTCCCTATCTTTTTATATGTCTATTTTTCTATCTATCTATCTGAATATTTGTCTATCTATCTATCTATCTATGTATCTATCTATATGACTATTTGTCTATTTATCTATATGTCTGTCTATCTATCTATCTGACTATTTTTCTATCTATCTGACTATTTTTCTATCTATCTCTTTGTCTATCTATCTATCTATCTATCTGTTTGTTTATATAAATATTTATCTATTTGTCTATTGTCTATATGTCTATTTGTTAATCTATCTATCTATATATCTATTTTTCTAACTAATAAAATAATTATCAAATTATTTATATATCTATCTATTTATTTGTCTAACTGTCTAACTATTGATCTATATATTTTCCTATCTATCTTACTATCTATTTATCTATCTATCTATCTACTTTTTTAAATATATCTTTCTATGTATCTATATATGTGCCTATCTATATACTTACCTATCTAATTATTTGTCTATCTAGCAATCTATCTATCCATCTGTCTATTTAAATATCTATTTATCTATCTAATTATCTAACTAACTAACTATCTATCTATCTAAATATCTATATCTCTATTTAAGTATTTATCTATCTATCTATATGGCTATATCTTTATCTGTTTATCTAGCTGTCTATCTATATTCTTATCTATCAACCAATCTAACTATCTATATATCTAACTATTTGTATATCTATCTATCTATCATTTTTTTCTATCTATCTTTTTAACTATCTATCTATCTATATATGTGTGTATCTATCTATATGTCTATGTGCCTATCTCTTTATCACCTTATCTGTATATTTCTTTATTTATCTATCTAATTATTTGTCTATCTATCTATCTATATATCTGAATATTTGTCTATTTGTCTATCTATCATTCTATCTTTCTTTCATTTTATCTATTTTTTTATCTTTATATCTATTTATTTCATTATTTGCTATAAATCATTCTACCAAAATGTCTATTTGTCTCTCTGTCTATTTGTCTCACTTTGTATCTATCTATTTGTCTATGACTATGTGTTTATGTATCTAAGTATCTATGTGTCTATGTGTTAATGTATCTATTTTTCTATCTTTATATGTATTAATATGCATATATATATATATATATATATATATATATATATATATATATATATATCTGTCTATCTATCTTTATATCTACCTATCTATATATTTATCTACACATCTATTTATTTTGATATTTGTCTATCTATCTATCTTTATATTTATCTTTCTGTCTACTTGTCTATCTGTATATTTATTTATTTGTATATCCATCTATCTGTTTATCTATCTATCTATTTATTTATTTATTTTTATATCTATATTTGTATCTATCTATCTATCTATGTATCTGTCTATCTCTCAATTTCTCTATATATCTATTTATCTATTTTTCTCACTATCTCTGTATTCATCTATTAGACTATAAATCTATCTATATATTTATCTATCTAACTATATGTCTATCTATCTATCTCTATGTCTATCTTTTAGTTTATAAGGCTATTAGTTTATGTGTCTATCTAGTTATCTGTCTATCTATTGATAAATCTATATGTATATCTAACTGTCAATCTATCTATCTATCTACTTGTCTATCTATCTATCTATAAATTTGTCTATTTGTCGATCTATTTATTTGTCTATTTTTCTATCTTTATATCTGATTATCTATCTATTTGTCTATCTATATATATGTCTATTTGTATATCTATATATATAACTATATATTTATAATATATGTTTCTATGTATCTTTTTTTATGTCTATATATCTATCTGTATATTTGTGTATATATCTATCTATCAATTTCTTAATCTATAAATCTATCTGTCTGTCTATCTATTTATATGTGTATTTGTCAATTTCTCTATCTATATATATATATATATATATATATATATGCATATTTGTCTTTCTTTGTATCTATGTATCTATGTATCTATCTATCTATTTATTTATATACCATTCTATCTATCTATCTATTTATTTATATACCATTCTATCTATCTATCTATTTATCTATTGATTTGTTTGTATCTTTATATCTATTTGTTTATCTGTCAATCTGTCTATTTGTTGATCTATATTTTTATCTATTTGTCGATATATCTATTTTGTCTATTTGTCTATCTATTTATCAATTTTTCTATAAATCTATCTTTATATCTGTCTTTCTATCAATTAATTAATCAATAAATCATTCTATCTGTCTATTTGTCTATCATCCTATCTATCTATATATCGACCTATCTATTCATGTATTTCTCTATCCGTCAATCTATTTATCTAAATTTTTTTTATCTATCCATCTTTCCATTTGTCAATTTGCAAATCTCTTTATCTATCTATCAATCTATCTATCTGTCTATCAACCTATCTATCTATATATCTACTTATCTATCTATTTGTCAATCTATCTGTCAATCAATCTAGCTATCTATCTATATATATGTCTGTATATCTATCTATCTATCTATATGTCTGTCTATCTATCTATCTATCTATTTGTCTATCTATCTATCTATTTGTCTATTTCTCTAACCATATATTTATTTGTCTATCTATCTTTCTATTCATCTATTTCTTTATCTACCTATTTGTCTATCTATCTATCTATTTAACTATATCTTTATCACTATCTTTCTCTCTCTCTATCTATGTTTCTATTTATCTATCTTTTTATTTGTCAATCTATCTAATATGTATATCAATCTATATGTCTATCAATCTATATGTCTATCAATCTATATGTCTATTTTTTATTCTATCTAATTATCTATCAGTATATCTATCTATTTCTCTATCTTTCTATCTATTTATCTATATATCTATATATGTGTTTATCTATCTAATTGTCTATTTATCTATAAATATTGTTTTCAATTTGTCTTTTTGTTTATTTGTCTATCTGTATATCTATCTATCTATCTATTGGTCAAACTATCTATATATCTATCTATATTTATAATAGTCTATCTGTCTATCTATCTATCTATCTTTCTTTCTTTCTATCTATCTATTTTTTTATCTATCTGTGTATCTTTCTATATATCTATCTATCTACCTCTATGTCTATTTGTCTATATATTTATATGTATATCTTTTTATTTGTCTATCTATCTATTGATTTGTCTATCAGTTTATTTGTCTATATGTCTTTTTATTTATCTATCTATCTATGTATGTATTTGTATGTCTATATATCTATTTGTCTATCTATCTATCGAGCTATCTATCTGTCTATCTATCTATCTAGCTATTTATCTGTCTATCTATTGATCTTTCTATCCATCTTTATATTTGACTTTTTTGTGTATATTATATATATATATATATATATATCTATCTATCTATCTATTTATCTATCTATATATTTATTTATTAATTTATCTTTTTGTTAATCTATCTATCTATCAATATATCTGTATTTATATCTATCTATCTCTCTACCTTTCTAATTTTCTTTTTGTCTATCAGTCTATTAATCAATCTGTCTAAATATCTATATAACCATCAATATATCTATCTACTTTTCTATAAATTTTTATTTTTGTCTATATGTCAATCTATCTATCTATCTATCTATCTATCTATCTATCTGTCTATTTGTTTATCTAACAATATATCTTTTTTTATGTCAATTAGTAAATCTATCTATCTATCTATTTGATTATCTATCTGCCTATCTATCTATCTATCTATCTATTTGTCTATTTGTTTATATATCTATCTATCAATCTATCAGTATATCTTCTTGATATATATATATATATATATATACATATATGTCTACATATATGTAAATCTATATATTTGTTTTTAAATTTGTATATATTTATGTATAACTACATATAACTACTTGTATGAATATATATATATATATATATATCTGTGTGTGTGTGTGTGTGTGTGTGTGTGTGTATGTTTATCTTTATATAAATATTTAACTATATATATTATATGTATAATAACATCTAACTTGTATAATTGTGTTTTACTATATGTATAACTATAAATTAAACAAGAAACATGGTTGAGAAAGATGTTGGTTGTTCTAAATGAATAAGTTTGTCATCAAATGACCATTCAATGTGACAAGTCAATAATTACTTTTGTATGTGATATTTAAAGATAAATACATAAATATTTTAATTACATCCAAAATTTTTTGACTAGTTATAAAAATATCTATCCATGTGCTTATTAAAAAAATAATTCAAGTATTTTTTTAGGGATTCAAAAGAGTTATTTAAAATATTACTAATGATATATTTTTGTCATAAAAATATTCAAAATTATTTTTAGCCCTATAAACACTCAATTTTATCAGAATTAAAACATTTATTAATATTTTAAATATTAGTTATTTATATTTTGCTCTTATTAAAATAATAAATATATTTTTTTATGATCTTATTCTCGCTTTAATTTATTTTTAGAATTTTATAATTTATAAATTATATCAAATATTATTAATTTTTATGTCTATAAATGTATTTTATATTATATTTATAAATACATAATGAATTCATAAAAATTTATAACCATATATATATATATATATGAAATACTTTTTTATAATTTCATATTATTATTTTTATTTGTTAAATAATATTATACATTTATCCATAAATTATAAAAAAATATGAGATATTATAAATTTTGTATGGTTATACATTTATACAATTTTTTTGGTTTTATGAAATAATATGTTTTTTTAATAAATGAAATAATATGAATATTTGATTACCAATTAATAGTTTTAATGGTTATTAGTAATATTAATTTTTTTTCTCCATTGTTATAACAATAAATAAATTTATTTATTTTTGAAATTTATTTCTTTAATTTATAAATAATATTACAAAAAATAACCATAAAAATACATAAACTATTAATCATAAATTTATTTATTTATATAAAATAATAATTAATTGTTAAATATAAAATTTGGTGTTCTACCTGAGGAGTTTCTGGGGTAGGAATTAGGATCACTTATTGATGAGCATGAGGTTTGTGATATTGCTTGTGTTTTACTGGGTGTCATGTTCTCTACTTTATCAATTGATACGTTGTTCTATTGATAGCTTTTTGTAGGAAGAATTAGCATGCCTTACACATTATGGCATACCTGGTATACACAAGCACACTTCGAGAGTGAACCACATGAATTGACATTTATTTTGAAAAAAAGAAAAAAAACCTAGTAATGAAGATGGTGTCACTCCAAAAACATTGTTGGTGGTGGTAATAATAATCTACTACCTCTAATTTAATAGTACTATCTGAGCCACATATATGATACACACACACACACACACACATACACACAACATGTTACTTATTTGGTTGCATTTATGTGTGTGACAACCTATATCAAATGTCTAAGCTATATAAATTTATGGGGGAGAAAATGACTAATTCCAAGCACACCATTCTGGAGACTCTTCATTCAAGACCATTAATTTATGTGTGTGACCGTCATTCATGAGATTCCCTCTTACCATAGCTATCTCGATATCATGTGCAAATTGTCTCAGTCTGTTCTACCTTCCAAAGCTACTAATGTTGTATGTACTCAGTTAAGAAGTAAGTATTCAATTGATGCTGTGCTGCGATGAAAAATTGATCTTTTTTTTGTTTTTCACTTACTTAGACCTTCAGGGTTTTTCTTTGGTGGAGCGATGAACTAAAATCTGGGCGTCTGAGCTATGATGATATTATTCACATCAAAGATCTTTTTGTTAGACTAGACTACACGGTGCTACCGATTGATTATGCATGATAAGTGGGTCTCACTGCATTCGTCCTTTAGTTTGGTTTATTGGGATGATAATAGAAAGTTATGGCAAAGGTTTGAGGATCTAGAAAATGTCTAGTTCCTCTCTTTTGGAAGTTTCCACAAGGATGAGAACGACATGCTTCTGGCCAATGTGTCTCTTCTCATGCAAACTTTGGGAATTCCCTTGCTTTCAGAGGTTGGTACTCATTTTCCTGCTAACTAGATTTTTCCTCTTTGTCTTGCATTGAGATCTAGACATTTTATGAGAACAATTCCTGCCCTACTTACTTAGTCAATATTTACCCAACAATATATATTTTTCTATCTATATGTCTAGCTATCTATCTATCTATATATCAAACTATCTATCTATTTATCATTATGTCAATCTATCTTTCTATATATCTATATGTATATCTATTTCATTATATATCTGTCTATATATCTATCCATTTATATATCTATCTATCTGCTATATATATCTATATCTATCTATCTATCTAATTATCTAACTATCTATTTGTCTATCTATCTATCATTATGGATACATATCTATGTATCTATCTTCTGTCGATCTATCTTTTAATCTATCTATCTATTTATTTACCTATCTCTCTATCTAGCTATCTATCTATATATATATATATATATATATATATATATATATATATATATATATATCTGTCTATCTATATGTGTATAAATCTATCTATCTATTTATCTTTTTATATATCTATTTGTCTGTCTATCTATCTATTTGTCTATCTATCTATCTCACTATATAACTATATATTTTTTTATCTATTTGTCAATCTATCCATCATCCATCTATATGTTTATCTATGTGTGTGTGTGTGTGTGTGTGTATTTCTAGCTATTTATCTATCTATATGTCGATCTATATGTTTATCAAACTATCTATATATTTGTCTTTAAATCTATAAATCTATCTGTCTATCTATCTGTCTATGAATCTATCTATCAATCTGTTTATCTTTTTTGTCTATCTATTTGTCTATCTATCTATCCATCAGTTTATCTATTTGTCTATTTATCTATCTTTAAATCTATCTATTCATCTGTCTATCAATCTATCAATCTGTCTTTCAATTTGGGTAATAATCTGTCAATTAATTTGTTTATAAATATATCTATCAATCTAATTATGAATATGTCTATCAATCTTTTTATCAATTTGATTATCTATATGTCTATCTATCTATTTGTCTATTTTTCTTTCTATCTATTTATCTTTTTGTCTATCTATCTATCCATCTATCTATTTGTCTATCTATTCATATATTTTTCTATCTTTATATCTATCTATCTATTTATATATCTATCTATTGATCTATCTATATATGTGTCTATCAATCTCTCTAATTATCTATATGTCTGTCTGTCTATCTATCTATCCAACTATTTGTCTATCTATCTTTCTATCTATCTACCTATCTATTTGTCTATTTATATTTTAATATATCTATCAAACTACATTTCAATTGATATGTCTATCAAACTATCTATCTTTATGTCGATTATATCTATCAACTAGCTAGTTATTTATCTATTTATTTTTCTATTTGTCTATCTATTTGTATATCTATCTATCTATCTATAAATCTATCTTTATTTATATGTATATATCTAAATGTATATCTATATGTATTTTTATCTATCTATGAATTTGTATATCTATGTCTATCTATTTTCTTTCTCTGTGACAATCTATCTGTCTATCTATTTTCTTTCTATTAGTATATATATCTATCTATCTATGTGACTCTATTTCTATCTATTTATCTATATATTTAATTGTCTATCTATTTGTCTATCCATCTATAGATATATCTATTAATCTATTTGTTTATCTTTCTGTTTATGTAACTATCTACATATTTAATTATCTATCTGTATATCTATTTGTCTATCTATCTCTCTATATATTTGTCTATTTATATGTCTATCTATCTTTCTATCTATATGAATCTCTATTTGTATAATTATATATCTATCAATCTATTTTCCTGTCAAATTATCTATTTATCTATATATCTATATATCTATCTATTGATGTACCTATCTATATATTTATATATCTATCTCTCTATCTATTTTTCTATCTATCTATCTATCCGTATATATATATTTCATTATATCCATATATCTATCTATTTATCTATCTATCTATTTATCTATCTATTTATTTTACTATTTGTTTATCTATCTTTGTGTCTATCAATCTTTCTATCTACCTGTCTATCTATTTTTTATCTATCTATGTTTCTATCTATATGTCCATCTATTTGCCGATCTATATCTATATTTATCTATCTATCCATTTGTCTAAATATCTTTTTATCTATTTGTATATCCATCTATCTATAGGTTCGTCTATCTATCTGTCTAACTATTTATCAATCTATCTGCCTATCTATCTATAATTCTATCTATCTATCTATCTCTTTATCTATGTCTGTCTATCTATCTATTTATTTAGATATTTGTCTGTCTATCTATCTATTTATCTTTCCATCTATTTGTCTATCAATATGTCAATCTGTCAGTCTAACTATCTGTCTATCAATATATCTATTTATCTATCATATATCTGTCTGCCTGTTTATCTATCAATCTATATATTTATTTGTATATCTATATATTTATCTATCTATCTTTCTTTAAATCTATCTATCTATCATTTTGTATATCATTCTATCTATCAATATTTTTTTCAATTTGTATATCAACCAAATAATCAATCTAATTATCAATATGTCTATCAATCTATCTATTATTTATCTATTTATTTGTCTATATATATGTCTATCTATGCATCTATATATTTTTCTATCTATTAATCTATCTATTTTTCTTTATATTTTTCTATATATCTATCTATCTATCGATCTATCTATATATGTGTCTATTTATTTGTCTAAGTATATCTCTATCTATTTATCTATCTGTCAATCTATTTGTCTAATGATCTAGCTAAATATTTTTTTATCTATCTGTTTATCTATCTATATATCTATATATCTATCTTTCTATTTGTCTATCTATGAATTTATCTATTTATGTATCCTTCTATCTATCAAATTATCTATCTATCGATTAAACTACCAATATATCAATTTACCTCTCTATATGTCATCTATCTGTCTATCTATCTATCTATCTATCTAACTATCTATCAGTCTGTCTATTTATATATCTACCTATCTATTTTTTATATATCTGTATATCATTCTATCTATCTATTTGTCTCTCTATCTGTCTCTCTATCATTCTATTTGTATGTCTATTTATATGTCATTAAATCTCTCTATATATCTGTCTATATATCTATCTATATATCTAACTATTTATCTATCTATTTATCTATTTATTTATTTATCTATCTATCTGTCTATCTATCTATCAATCTTTCTATCTTTCTATCTATATGTTCATCTATTTGTCTATCTATATGTTTATCTATCTATATGTGTATTCATCTATCTATCTATTTGTCTATCTATCTATCTAACTACCTTTCTTTTGATATGTCTATCTATCTGTCTATTAATCTATCTATCTATCAATCTATTTATCTATCTATATATGTTTTTACCTGTCTATCTATCTATTTATCTATTTATCTATTTATATATCCATTTGTCTATCTAGCTCTCTATCTATTTATTTGTTTATTTAACTGACTATCTTTTAATTTATCTATTTATATATATTTTTATCTATCTAATTTTGTATTGATTTGTAATATATATATCAATCTATATGTGTATCTATCTAAATATCTATATGTCTATCTATTTATTTATGTATCCATCGATCTATCTATTTATCTATCTATCTATCTATTTGTCTGTCAAACTATCACTTTATTCGTCTATATATCTATCTATCTATCGAACTATCTTTTTATCCATATGTTTGTCTTTATTTCTATCTATCTAATTGTCTATCAATTTCTCTATTTAGCTATCTATCTAACTATCTATCTATTTCTTTTTCTAGATGTCTATCTATTTGTCTATCTATTTGTCTATCTTTTTTTTATCTATCTATTCGTCTATTTATGTGGCTATCTATTTGTATATCTATCTATCCATCTATCTATCTATCTAACAATCATTCAATCTATCTATCTATTTATCTGTCTATAATTCTATATATCTATCTATCTATTAATTAATCAATTTATCTTTCTATCAATATGTCTATCAATCTATATATCAATCTAACTATCAATCTATATATCAATCTTTGTATCAATACATCTATATATCTCTCAATTTATCTATCAATTTATCATTCAGTCTATTTATTTTTATCTCTATCTTAAAATCATCCTTTCTATCTTTTTATCTGTATGTTTGTCTATTTGTTTATCTATCTGTCTGTCTATCTATTTATCTATCTATCTATCTGTCTGTATATATATATATATATATATATATATATATATATATATATATTTATCTATCTGTCTATTTATCTATTTATATATTTGTCTATCTAGATGTCTATTTAACTATCTGTCTATCTATCTCTCAATAAATCTATCTATCTATGTATTTATTTGTCTATCTATCTATCTATCAATTTATCTATCTTTTTGTCGATCTATCTCTCTATCTATCTATTTGTCAATCTATATGTCGATCTATCTGTATATCATTATGTCTATCTATCTATCTATCTGTCTGTCTATCTATATGTTTATCTATCTATCTATATATCTATCAATCAATCAATCTATCTATCTATCTTACTCTCTATATCTGTCTATCTATCTAACTATATATTTATTTATCTATCTATCTGTCTATCTGTCTATATTAATACATGACAATTATTTCTGAGCAAATGGCATACAAGTAGATATATATATTTTTCCCTCCATTGTCTATTCATGATATCTATATAAATAGAAAATAATGATAGGTAGATTATTCTAAATAAACCTATATATAAATAGATATCTTAACTCTTATTTATAGTATATAATAATAGTATTTATTTTATTATTAAACTTAATGAATAGACATATATGTATATATAATTATGTCCAAACTCATAAATAGATCGCTATATAACATTATAATCATGATATCTTAGATACTGGATTTATAGATATCAATGTTCTATCCATATAAATATATTTATATATGTCTATCTCAGTCATCATTAATATGTAATTTCTCTATCTATCTACAGATATGTTACATGATGAAAAAGACAAATAATATACCCTTTGTGTGAAACATATTTTCTTGAATGAGATCTTAAGCCAAGTAAGGTTGACATATATAGGTGTATAAACAATATGTATATGATAGAAATTTATATATGAACATATAAATACATAGATAGATATATAAAAAATGTTATATATATATACATACATACCATAGATATATTGATTGATTGATGGATAGACAGATTGATAGATAGATAGATAGAGATAGACAAATTGATAGATGATTTAGATAGACAAATCGATACATGGATAGATAGATAGATTGACATATATATTGATTGATATATAGATAAAAATATTAATAGATTTATAGATAGATAGATAGATAAATATATAAACATATAGATAGACACACAGATAGTTAGAAAGATTGAGAGATTGATTGATAGAGAGATAGAAAGATATACAAATAGAAAGATAGATAGACTGATAGATAAATAAATTGATAGATAAATAAATAAATTGAATGATAGATAGGTATATCGACAATTGATAGATAGATAAATAAATATATACATAAATATAAAGAAAGATAAATAGTTAGATTGATAGATTGATAGATTGATTGATAAATAGATAGTTAGATAGACAATAGATAAATAGATAGATAGAAATATAGATAGACAGGTCGATGAGAGATAAATTGACAAATTGATGGACAAAATGATATATAGATTGATACATAGATTGATAGAAAGATTAATAGATAGATTTTTAGTCATATTAATACACAAATTAATAATAAAATTAATGGGCAGATTGATAGACAGATTAATAAATAAATTGATAGATAGATTGATAGACAGATGATTGACTGATAAATAGATAGAAAACTAGTTAGATACATAGATTGACGTGCATATTTAAAGATAGGTTTATAGATGATTTTATAGACAAATTGATATATAGTTTGATAGACAAATTGATAGATCGATTGATAGACATTTTAATAGTTATATTGATAGACAGATTGTTAGATTGTTTGATGTACAGATTCATAGATATATTGATACAGATTGATAGATTGATTGATAGACAGAAAGTTTGTCAGATTAATAGAAAAAAAGATAGATAGATTTATAGACAAATAGATAAATAGATAGATTGACTGATAGATATTTAGACATATAGTACATAGATAGATAATAGATAGACATATAGATAGATAAATTGATTGATTGATAGTGTGATTAATAGATAGATTGATAAATAGATTGAAAGAAAGATTGATAGAAAAATTGATAAAAAGATAGAAAGATAAGTTTGATAAATAGATAGACAGATAGATAGACATATAGATAGAAATATAGATAGACAGATAGATAGACAGATATATAGACAGAAAGATATATAGATTATTATGAAGCTAGAAAGAGAGATAGATAGTCAAATAGATAGATAGATATATAGATAGATAAAAAGAAAGCTAGATAGATAGATAATTATATATATAGATTTATAGATAGATAGTCAATTAGATATACAGATAGATAGACATATAAATAGAAAGATTGATAGATAAATTAATAGAAAGATTGATAGACAGATAGACATACAAATAGATATAAAGATAGATATATAAACATACAAAGAAAGAAATAGTTAGATCGGAATGCATACATATAGATAGATAGATAGATAGATAGATAGATAGATATACAGACCAATAGATAGATCAATTGCCAAGCATGCACACAACCATGCTAGTAGATATACTAACATACATACAGATAGAAAGATAGACAAACATACAGATATATATATATATATATATATAGATAGATAGATAGACATACATATAGACAAAAAGAAAGATATATAAATAGATAGACATATATACATAATGATATAAAGATAGATAGATAGATATATAGATATATAGATTGATTGATACATAGAGATAAACACATAATTATAAATAGATAGAAAGATATAAAAATAGAAAGACAATTAGACAAAAAGGAAGATAGATAGGTTGACTAAATGCCATATAGACAAATAGATAGATAGAAAGATATGTAGATAGACTGGCAGACAAGTATATGCATAGATAGATAGAAAAATAGACATATAGAGATGTATCTAGATAGATAGATAAACATATCGACAGATAATCAAATAGATAGAGTTATAGAAAGATAGGTAGAAAGACATATATAAAGATAGATAGATAGATAGAAGTTATATAGAGTGATAGAGATATAAATAGATATCAAATTGATAGATTATTAGATAAGCATATAAACAGACAAATAGATATATAGATAGATAGACATATAGATAGATAGATAAATAAAGATATAAATAGGTATAACTTTCGATAGAAAGATAAATAGACTAAAATATATATTAATAAATAGATACAGAGATAGAGATAGATCGAAAGATATAAAGATATAAAGGGTGACAGATAGAGAGGTAAATAGATAAACTGATATATAGATAAATAGATAGTTAGTTAGGTAGAATAATATGTAGTTAGCTAGGTAGGAAGGTAGATTGATAGACAGAAAGATAAATAGATAGATAGATAAATATACTAGTAGTTAGATAGATAAACATATAGATAGAAATACATATAGATATATATAGATAGAGATAGATAGGAAAAGAAATAGCTAGATAGATTGAAAGAAAGATTGATAGATAGTCAATTAGATATATAGAGTGATTAGTAGATAGACAGATACACAAGTAGACATATGACATAAAATAGATAGACATGTAGACAGATAGACATATAGATAGATTGAAAGACATATACATATACCGATAGACAAATAGATAGGCATATAGAAAATATACAAATAAAAAGATAGATAGATAGTAAGATAGACATATTGATAAATAGATTGATAGAGAGATAAATAGACACATAGATAGCCATATAGATAGTTAGATAAATATACAGTTAGATAGATAGATTATTATAAAGATAGTTAGACAGAAAGATATAGAGATAAATATACATATTCATAGATTAAAAGAATGATAGAGAGAGATATATACAAATAGATATACAGATAGATTGATAGAGAGATAGATATATAGATACATAGACAGATTGACACACATATAAATAGACATATATATAGATAGATAGATAGTAAGATTGACAGATTGATAGATATATAGAGAGATCGATAGATATATAGATTGAAAGATAGAGAGACAGACATATAGATAAATAGATTTATAGATAGATAGACAAACAAATAGATATACATATTTATAGATAAATAGATAGATAGATAAATAGGCAAATAGTTAGATAGATAGATAGATAGACAGATATAATGAAAGTTAGATAGTTAGATAGAAAGACAGATAGATGGATAGATAGACAGATAAAAAGATTTATAAATAATTATATAAATCGATAGACAAATAGATACATAGATAGATAGACAGATATATAGACATATAGATTGTTTGATAGATACATGGATTAATAGACAGATAGATAGAGAAATAGATACATAATTTGATAGTCAAATTGATATATAAATTTATAGACAGATTGATAGATAGATTGATAAAAATATAAATAGACAAATTGATAGAAAAATAGATTGATAGATATATAAATAGCTAGATAGAAAGATAGATAGACAAATAGATAGATCAATAGATAGATAGTTACAAAAATATATATATATATATATATAAGATAGATAGAATTATAGATTGAATAATAGATAGTTAGACAGATAGATAGAGAGATAGACAAATAGGTACAAATATATATATATATATATATATATATATATATATATATATATATATATATATATATATAGTTAGACAAATATATAGATAGATATATAGATAAATTGACAGACTGATAGACTAAAATATAGAAATACTAAAATATAAAAATACATAAAAACTAAAAGATAGAAAAATAGAAAGAAATATAAACATACAAAAAAAAGATTGACATTTAGAGATATGCAGAAATACAAATATTTAAACATACTTACATAGATACAAATAGATAGACAAACAAATAGATATTCATAAATGTAGACTAACAAATAGATAGATAGACACTGATATAAAGATAGATAGATAAAGAGAGATATATATATATATATAGATAGATAGACTTATAGATAGATAAATAGATAGTCTAGTGGATAGATATGGATGCATAAAGATAGAGAAAATAATAGAAATATAGACATACAAATAAATAAATAAACAGATTAACAGACAAATAGATTCATAGACACATAGAAAAATAGATAGAAAGATAGATACTATGATAGATAGATAGATAGATAGAAGTTGTATGTAATTTGATAGATAGATTTATAGATTGATTGATAGATAGTTTCATTGATAGTTTGATAGATATATAGATAGATAGATTTATAGAGTTATTGATATACATATTGATAGACAAATTGATAAATAGATAGAGATAGATATAGATAGATAGATAGATAACTAGATAGATAAAAAGATAGATACATAAAAATATAAATAGATAGGTATATAGACTTTTAGAAAGGCAAATAGTGAGAGAGATAGAAAGACAAATAGATAGAATGATATATAGATTGTTAGAATGTTTAATTGATATATAGTTAGATAGATAGAAGATAGATAGATAGACTAATAGATATATAGATTGATAGATAAATAATGATATAGACATATAGATAGATAAATAATGATATAGACATATAGATAGATAGATAGTTATATAGACAGATAGATAGACATATAGAAAGATAGATAGACAGATGGATAAATAGATAGGTATATTGATTGAAAGATAGATAGATAGTAAGATAGATATATAGATAGACAAATAGATAGACAAATAAATAGATAGTTAGATAGATAGATAGACAGATAGATAGATAGAAAGATAGATAAATAGATAGATAGATATACAGATATATAGATAGCTAGATAGATATACATATAGATAGATAGATATATATATTGATAGACAGATAGATAGACAAATAGATAGAGAGATAGATAAATTAATAATTAGATAGGCCGAAATATAGGTAGATAGATATATAGATTGATAGCCATATAGATAGAAAAAGAGAATGACAGATAAAGAGATAGATAGAAATAAAGATATATAGATAGATAGATAGACTGATAGAAATATAAAATGATAAATAGCCAAATAGATAGATAGATTTATTGATTAATATGTAGAAAGATCAAAAGATATATAGATAGATAGATAGATTGATTGATTGATAATAAGATAGACAAATAAATAGGAATATATATAGATAGTTAGATAGAAACCTAGATAGACAGTTAAATAGACAGATATATAGATAGATTGTCAAAAAATATAGACAAACAGACATACAAAGATATTAACTAACATACAAATAAATTAACATCAATTAGTCAGATAGACAGATAAATATACATACACTAATAGAAAGATAGATAGATAGATAGATAGACAGACAGATAGATAAACAGACAGATAAGAAATAGAAAAACATAAAGATAGATAGATAGAATGATAGTTCGATAGATGGATAGATTGATCAATACATAGATAGATTTTTAGATAGATAGATAGATAGATAGATATCATGATAGAAAGATAGATATATATTAATATAGATAGACATACATATAGATAGATAGATAGATATATAGATAGATAGATAGAAAAATAGATAGATAGATAGTTAGATAGATATATAGAAAATAGTTAGATAGATAAATAGATAGCTATATATATATATAGATAGACAGATATATAGATAGATAGATATAATAATATATCGATAGATAGATATAATAATATATAGATAGATAGACAAAAAGATTGATAGAAAGATAGATAGAAAGATAGACAGAAAGATAGACATATAGATAGATAGATTAATTCACCGATAGATAGATAGGTAGACATATTAATAGATAGATAGATAGATTGATTGAGAGTTAGAGAGATAGAGTGATAGAAAGATAGAGAGGTAGAGCAAAGAAAAGTAGAGAGAGAGATTTAGAGAGATATAGAGATCTAAAGAGTGAGATAGAAAGAATGATACAAATAAATTCAAATAGATCAAAAGATAGACATAGATACATAGACAAATAGATACACATAAAGATAGAAAGATAAATAGAAAGAAAGATAGATTGACATGTAGATAGAATGATTATGAGACGGATAGATTAACAAATAGATAAATAGAAAGATATACAGATAGATAGATTTAGAGATAGATAGAAATATATTCAAATAGATAGATAGAAAAATAGACATATATATAGATAGACATATTGACATATAGAAAGTTAGACAAACATGTAGACAAATAGATAGAGATATAGAAAGAAAACTAGATAGATAGACATATATAGAGAGAGGTAGATAGACAGACATATTGGCTGACAGACAGATAGTGAAAGATAGATAGATTGACAGATATATAGATAGATTGATAGATTAATAAATAGACTGATAAACCATCGAGCACATAAATAATTAGGTAGACAGACAAACAAATAGATAACTAGATATGCCGATATATCGATAGACAAATAGATAGACAGACAAAAAGACAAAGAGGAAGATAGTTAGATAGAAAGTATGATAGATAGATTAATAGATAGATTGATAGACAGTCAGACATATAGATAGATAGATACATAGATAGTTTGATAGATAAATTGATAAATAGAATGATAGACACATTGATAGTCATATTGATAGTTATATTGAGAGACAGATATATAGAAATAAATAACGATAGATAGATACACAAATTAATATACATATTGAAAGGATGATTGATATATAGATTGATAGACAATTTGATATATAGATAAATATACAGATAGTTATATAGATAGATAGATATAAAAACACACGGATTATTAGATAGATATAAAGATAGAGAGATAAATTGATAGATTGATGGATAGATAGATAGATAGATATAGAGATACAAAGAGAGAGATAAATTGATAGCTAGATAAATAGACAGGTAGATAAAGAGATAGATAGACATATAGAAAGGTGATAGATAGATAGATAGAAAAATAGATAGATAGATAAATAGGTATATAGACAAATAGAAAGACAGACAGACAGACAGATAGATAGATAGATAGATAGACATATAAATAGTTTGACAACTTGATAGACATTTTGATAGACATATTAAAAGATAGACAGATAGATAGATAGAAAAATAAATAGACAAATGGATAGATCGATAGATAGAAATATAGATAGACAGATATAGATAGATAGACAAATAGATACAATTCATAGATAGACAGATAAATAGATAATAGATTGATAGATAATTGATAGATAGATAGACATATAAGTGGACTGATAGATAGATAGATAGATAGATAGACCTACAGTTAGACAAATAAAAAAATAGGCCAAGAGCTAGATATATAGATAGATAGACAAATGATATACAGATAAAATGATAGTTAGAAAAATAAATAGATATATTGATATATAGATAAATAGATAGATAAACAGATAGATTGATAGATATGTATATATATTGATAGATAGATAGATATATATATATATATCAATTGACATGTAGATAGATTGATAATCAAGCATGTAGATATTCAAGAAGGTGGATATACAGATGGACACACACACACACACATAAAGATAGACAAATATATAAGCACATAGATAGAAAGATATATAAACAAATAGATAGATAGATAAATAGTTTTATAGATAGATAGATTGATTGATAGATAGCATGATAGATAGATATATAGAAAATTTATAGATAGGTAGATAGATAGATAGATAATTAGATAGATATATCTATATATAGATAGATAGAGAGAGAGAGAGAGAGATAGATAGATAGATAGGTATATAGATAGATCGGCTAATAGACAGACAAATAAATAGTTAAATAGATAGATAGATAGACATATATATATATATATATATATATATAATGATATATATTAGATAGCTAAACATAATTATAGATAGATTGATAAACAAGTTGATAGATAGATAGATTTATAGATACATAGATAGATAGATAAACATATAGCCATATTGACATATAAATAGATAGAGAGCTAGTCAGATAGACAGACACATAATTAGATAGATAGACATACATATAGATAGACATTTTGATAGATAAACTAACACACTGACACATTTACAGATGGATAGACAGATAGTTGGACAGACAAATAGTCAATCAGACATACAGATAGACAAATAGATAGATAAATAATTTGATAAATAGATTGATAGACAGATTTATAGATATATTGATTGATAGATTATTAAGCAAATAGATAGATATATATATAGATAAATAGTTTGATTGATAGATAGACAGATTGATAGACAAATAGATAGACATATAGATTGATAGTAATATAGATAGATTATTAAATAGTCAGATTTATAAACAAAGTGGTAAGCATATTGATAGACAGATTTTTATATAGATTGATAGATAATTTAATAGACAGATAGATTGATTGATTGACAATTTAATAGACAGATTGATAGACAAATAGATTGATTGATAGAAAAATAGATAAACATATAGAAAGATTGTTAGACAGATAGATAGATACATAATAAAATCGACATATAGATAAATATGTAGATAGAAAAATTTTTAGTGACAGATAGATAGAGAGAGATATATATATATATATATATATATAAAGATAGAAAGACAAATAGATAGACAAATAAATAGATAGATAAATAGATAGTTATTTAGACATATAAATAGGTAGATATATAGACAGATAGATAGTGAGTTAGTATGATATATATATAGACCGATATATAAATAGATAAATATACAAATATCAAGATAGATAGATAGATAGGTATATAGATAAATATACAAAAATGTAGATCGACAGATTACATATAGATAGATATATTGATTGATAGACATATAGATATATTGATAGACATATAGATAGATAGGCAAATAGTTTGATAGATAGAAAAATCGATAGATGGACAAATAGACATATAGACATATAGATTGACAAGAGATATAAAGAGATATTTGGATAGACAAATAGACAAATAGAAAAGTAGACTCATAGACATATAGAAATATAGATAATTAGACACATAGACATATAGCTAGTTACTTTGGTAGCTAGTAAGGTCGGTAGGTATCTATGTTGTTAGTTAGGTAGGAAAAGATATAGAGAGGTAAAGAAATTGGGAGATAGAAAGATAAAAAGATAAAGAGGTAGAGACATATATAAGTAGAGAGCTAATGAGATGGAGAGATAGAAAGGTTGAGAGTTATTAAGATAGAGAGATAGAGATATAGAGAGTTAGAATGATAGAGAGAACTAGAGATATAGAGATAGAGAGATAGATAGAGAGAAAGAAAGATATAAAGATATATAGAGAGATAGATTGATTGATAGAGAGTAGATTGACATATAGACCGATCGACAATAAAATGAATAGACAAGTATATCTTCTTGATATATATATATATATATACATATATGTCTACATATATGTAAATCTATATATTTGTTTTTAACTTTTTATATATTTATGTATAACTACATATAACTACTTGTATGAATATATATATATATATATATATGTGTGTGTGTGTGTGTGTGTGTGTGTGTGTATGTTTATCTTTATATAAATATTTAACTATATATATTATATGTATAATAACATCTAACTTGTATAATTGTGTTTTACTATATGTATAACTATAAATTAAACAAGAAACATGGTTGAGAAAGATGTTGGTTGTTCTAAATGAATAAGTTTGTCATCAAATGACCATTCAATGTGACAAGTCAATAATTACTTTTGTATGTGATATTTAAAGATAAATACATAAATATTTTAATTACATCCAAAATTTTTTGACTAGTTATAAAAATATCTATCCATGTGCTTATTAAAAAAATAATTCAAGTATTTTTTTAGGGATTCAATAGAGTTATTTAAAATATTACTAATGATATATTTTTGTCATAAAAATATTCAAAATTATTTTTAGCCCTATAAACACTCAATTTTATCAGAATTAAAACATTTATTAATATTTTAAATATTAGTTATTTATATTTTGCTCTTATTAAAATAATAAATATATTTTTTTATGATCTTATTTTCGCTTTAATTTATTTTTAGAATTTTATAATTTATAAATTATATCAAATATTATTAATTTTTATGTCTATAAATGTATTTTATATTATATTTATAAATACATAATGAATTCATAAAAATTTATAACCATATATATATATATATATGAAATACTTTTTTATAATTTCATATTATTATTTTTATTTGTTAAATAATATTATACATTTATCCATAAATTATAAAAAAATATGAGATATTATAAATTTTGTATGGTTATACATTTATACAATTTTTTTGGTTTTATGAAATAATATGTTTTTTTAATAAATGAAATAATATGAATATTTGATTACCAATTAATAGTTTTAATGGTTATTAGTAATATTAATTTTTTTTCTCCATTGTTATAACAATAAATAAATTTATTTATTTTTGAAATTTATTTCTTTAATTTATAAATAATATTACAAAAAATAACCATAAAAATACATAAACTATTAATCATAAATTTATTTATTTATATAAAATAATAATTAATTGTTAAATATAAAATTTGGTGTTCTACCTGAGGAGTTTCTGGGGTAGGAATTAGGATCACTTATTGATGAGCATGAGGTTTGTGATATTGCTTGTGTTTTACTGGGTGTCATGTTCTCTACTTTATCAATTGATACGTTGTTCTATTGATAGCTTTTTGTAGGAAGAATTAGCATGCCTTACACATTATGGCATACCTGGTATACACGAGCACACTTCGAGAGTGAACCACATGAATTGACATTTATTTTGAAAAAAAGAAAAAAAAACCTAGTGATGAAGATGGTGTCACTCCAAAAACATTGTTGGTGGTGGTAATAATAATCTACTACCTCTAATTTCATAGTACTATCTGAGCCACATATATGATACACACACACACACACACACACACACATACACACAACATGTTACTTATTTGGTTGCATTTATGTGTGTGACAACCTATATCAAATGTCTAAGCTATATAAATTTATGGGGGAGAAAATGACTAATTCCAAGCACACCATTCTGGAGACTCTTCATTCAAGACCATTAATTTATGTGTGTGACCGTCATTCATGAGATTCCCTCTTACCATAGCTATCTCGATATCATGTGCAAATTGTCTCAGTCTGTTCTACCTTCCAAAGCTACTAATGTTGTATGTACTCAGTTAAGAAGTAAGTATTCAATTGATGCTGTGCTGCGATGAAAAATTGATCTTTTTTTTTGTTTTTCACTTACTTAGACCTTCAGGGTTTTTCTTTGGTGGAGCGATGAACTAAAATATGGGCGTCTGAGCTATGATGATATTATTCACATCAAAGATCTTTTTGTTAGACTAGACTACACGGTGCTACCGATTGATTATGCATGATAAGTGGGTCTCACTGCATTCGTCCTTTAGTTTGGTTTATTGGGATGATAATAGAAAGTTATGGCAAAGGTTTGAGGATCTAGAAAATGTCTAGTTCCTCTCTTTTGGAAGTTTCCACAAGGATGAGAACGACATGCTTCTGGCCAATGTGTCTCTTCTCATGCAAACTTTGGGAATTCCCTTGCTTTCAGAGGTTGGTACTCGTATTCCTACTAACTAGATTTTTCCTCTTTGTCTTGCATCGAGATCTAGACATTTTATGAGAACAATTTCTGCCCTACTTACTTAGTCAATATTTACCCAACAATATATATTTTTCTATCTATATGTCTAGCTATCTATCTATCTATATATCAAACTATCTATCTATCTATCATTATGTCAATCTATCTTTCTATATATCTATATGTATATCTATTTCATTATATATCTGTCTATATATCTATCCATTTATATATCTATCTATCTGCTATATATATCTATATCTATCTATCTATCTAATTATCTAACTATCTATTTGTCTATCTATCTATCATTATGGATACATATCTATGTATCTATCTTCTGTCGATCTATCTTTTAATCTATCTATTTATTTACCTATCTCTCTATCTAGCTATCTGTATATATATATATCTGTCTATCTATATGTGTATAAATCTATCTATCTATTTATCTTTTTATATATCTATTTGTCTGTCTATCTATCTATTTGTCTATCTATCTGTCTATCTATCTATCTCACTATATATCTATATATTTTTTTATCTATTTGTCAATCTATCCATCATCCATCTATATGTTTATCTATGTGTGTGTGTGTGTGTGTGTGTATTTCTAGCTATTTATCTATCTATATGTCGATCTATATGTTTATCAAACTATCTATATATTTGTCTTTAAATCTATAAATCTATCTATCTATCTATCTGTCTATGAATCTATCTATCAATCTGTTTATCTTTTTGTCTATCTATTTGTCTATCTATCTATCCACCAGTTTATCTATTTTTCTATTTATCTATCTTTAAATCTATCTATTCATCTGTCTATCAATCTATCAATCTGTCTTTCAATTTGGGTAATAATCTGTCAATTAATTTGTTTATAAATATATCTATCAATCTAATTATGAATATGTCTATCAATCTTTTTATCAATTTGATTATCTATATGTCTATCTATCTATTTGTCTATTTTTCTTTCTATCTATTTATCTTTTTGTCTATCTATCTATCCATCTATCTATTTGTCTATCTATTCATATATTTTTCTATCTTTATATCTATCTATCTATTTATATATCTATCTATTGATCTATCTATATATGTGTCTATCAATCTCTCTAATTATCTATATGTCTGTTTGTCTGTCTATCTATCTATCCAACTATTTGTCTATCTATCTTTCTATCTATCTACCTATCTATTTGTCTATTTATATTTTAATATATCTATCAAACTACATTTCAATTGATATGTCTATCAAACTATCTATCTTTATGTCGATTATATTTATCAACTAGCTAGCTATTTATCTATTTATTTTTCTATTTGTCTATCTATTTGTATATCTATCTATCTATCTATAAATCTATCTTTATTTATATGTATATATCTAAATGTATATCTATATGTATTTTTATCTATCTATGAATTTGTATATCTATGTCTATCTATTTTCTTTCTATGTGACAATCTATCTGTCTATCTATTTTCTTTCTATTAGTATATATATCTATCTATCTATGTGACTCTATTTCTATCTATTTATCTATATATTTAATTGTCTATCTATTTGTCTATCCATCTATTGATATATCTATCAATCTATTTGTTTATCTTTCTGTCTATGTAACTATCTACATATTTAATTATCTATCTGTATATCTATTTGTCTATCTATCTATCTCTCTATATATTTGTCTATTTATATGTCTATCTATCTTTCTATCTATATGAATCTCTATTTGTATAATTATATATCTATCAATCTATTTTCCTGTCAAATTATCTATTTATCTATATATCTATATATCTATCTATTGATGTACCTATCTATATATTTATATATCTATCTCTCTATCTATTTTTCTATCTATCTATCTATCTATCCGTATATATATATTTCATTATATCCATATATCTATCTATTTATCTATCTATCTATTTATCTATCTATTTATTTTACTATTTGTTTATCTATCTTTGTGTCTATCAATCTTTCTATCTACCTGTCTATCTATTTTTTATCTATCTATGTTTCTATCTATATGTCCATCTATTTGACGATCTATATCTATATTTATCTATCTATCCATTTGTCTAAATATCTTTTTATCTATTTGTATATCCATCTATCTATAGGTTCGTCTATCTATCTGTCTAACTATTTATCAATCTATCTGCCTATCTATCTATAATTCTATCTATCTATCTATCTCTTTATCTATGTCTGTCTATCTATCTATTTATTTAGATATTTGTCTGTCTATCTATCTATTTATCTTTCCATCTATTTGTCTATCAATATGTCAATCTGTCAGTCTAACTATCTGTCTATCAATATATCTATTTATCTATCATATATCTGTCTGCCTGTTTCTCTATCAATCTATATATTTATTTGTATATCTATCTATTTATCTATCTATCTTTCTTTAAATCTATCTATCTATCATTTTGTATATCATTCTATCTATCAATATTTTTTTCAATTTGTATATCAACCAAATAATCAATCTAATTATCAATATGTCTATCAATCTATCTATTATTTATTTATTTATTTGTCTATATATATGTCTATCTATGCATCTATATATTTTTCTATCTATTAATCTATCTATTTTTCTTTATATTTTTCTATATATCTATCTATCTATCGATCTATCTATATATGTGTCTATTTATTTGTCTAAGTATATCTCTATCTATTTATCTATCTGTCAATCTATTTGTCTAATGATCTAGCTAAATATTTTTTTATCTATCTGTTTATCTATCTATATATCTATATATCTATCTTTCTATTTGTCTATCTATGAATTTATCTATTTATGTATCCTTCTATCTATCAAATTATCTATCTATCGATTAAACTACCAATATATCAATTTACCTCTCTATATGTCATCTATCTGTCTATCTATCTATCTATCTATCTAACTATCTATCAGTCTGTCTATTTATATATCTACCTATCTATTTTTTATATATCTGTATATCATTCTATCTATCTATTTGTCTCTCTATCTGTCTCTCTATCATTCTATTTGTATGTCTATTTATATGTCATTAAATCTCTCTATATATCTGTCTATATATCTATCTATATATCTAACTATTTATCTATCTATTTATCTATTTATTTATTTATCTATCTATCTGTCTATCTATCTATCAATCTTTCTATCTTTCTATCTATATGTTCATCTATTTGTCTATCTATATGTTTATCTATCTATATGTGTATTCATCTATCTATCTATTTGTCTATCTATCTATCTAACTACCTTTCTTTTGATATGTCTATCTATCTGTCTATTAATCTATCTATCAATCTATTTATCTATCTATATATGTTTTTACCTGTCTATCTATCTATTTATCTATTTATCTATTTATCTATTTATATATCCATTTGTCTATCTAGCTCTCTATCTATTTATTTGTTTATTTAACTGACTATCTTTTAATTTATCTATTTATATATATTTTTATCTATCTAATTTTGTATTGATTTGTAATATATATATCAATCTATATGTGTATCTATCTAAATATCTATATGTCTATCTATTTATTTATGTATCCATCGATCTATCTATTTATCTATCTATCTATCTATTTGTCTGTCAAACTATCACTTTATTCGTCTATATATCTATCTATCTATCGAACTATCTTTTTATCCATATGTTTGTCTTTATTTCTATCTATCTAATTGTCTATCAATTTCTCTATTTAGCTATCTATCTAACTATCTATCTATTTCTTTTTCTAGATGTCTATCTATTTGTCTATCTATTTGTCTATCTTTTTTTTATCTATCTATTCGTCTATTTATGTGGCTATCTATTTGTATATCTATCTATCCATCTATCTATCTATCTAACAATCATTCAATCTATCTATCTATTTATCTGTCTATAATTCTATATATCTATCTATCTATTAATTAATCAATTTATCTTTCTATCAATATGTCTATCAATCTATATATCAATCTAACTATCAATCTATATATCAATCTTTGTATCAATACATCTATATATCTCTCAATTTATCTATCAATTTATCATTCAGTCTATTTATTTTTATCTCTATCTTAAAATCATCCTTTCTATCTTTTTATCTGTATGTTTGTCTATTTGTTTATCTATCTGTCTGTCTATCTATTTATCTATCTATCTATCTGTCTGTATATATATATATATATATATATATATATATATATATATATTTATCTATCTGTCTATTTATCTATTTATATATTTGTCTATCTAGATGTCTATTTAACTATCTGTCTATCTATCTCTCAATAAATCTATCTATCTATGTATTTATTTGTCTATCTATCTATCTATCTATCAATTTATCTATCTTTTTGTCGATCTATCTCTCTATCTATCTATTTGTCAATCTATATGTCGATCTATCTGTATATCATTATGTCTATCTATCTATCTATCTGTCTGTCTATCTATATGTTTATCTATCTATCTATATATCTATCAATCAATCAATCTATCTATCTATCTTACTCTCTATATCTGTCTATCTATCTAACTATATATTTATTTATCTATCTATCTGTCTATCTGTCTATATTAATACATGACAATTATTTCTGAGCAAATGGCATACAAGTAGATATATATATTTTTCCCTCCATTGTCTATTCATGATATCTATATAAATAGAAAATAATGATAGGTAGATTATTCTAAATAAACCTATATATAAATAGATATCTTAACTCTTATTTATAGTATATAATAATAGTATTTATTTTATTATTAAACTTAATGAATAGACATATATGTATATATAATTATGTCCAAACTCATAAATAGATCGCTATATAACATTATAATCATGATATCTTAGATACTGGATTTATAGATATCAATGTTCTATCCATATAAATATATTTATATATGTCTATCTCAGTCATCATTAATATGTAATTTCTCTATCTATCTACAGATATGTTACATGATGAAAAAGACAAATAATATACCCTTTGTGTGAAACATATTTTCTTGAATGAGATCTTAAGCCAAGTAAGGTTGACATATATAGGTGTATAAACAATATGTATATGATAGAAATTTATATATGAACATATAAATACATAGATAGATATATAAAAAATGTTATATATATATATACATACATACCATAGATATATTGATTGATTGATGGATAGACAGATTGATAGATAGATAGATAGAGATAGACAAATTGATAGATGATTTAGATAGACAAATCGATACATGGATAGATAGATAGATTGACATATATATTGATTGATATATAGATAAAAATATTAATAGATTTATAGATAGATAGATAGATAAATATATAAACATATAGATAGACACACAGATAGTTAGAAAGATTGAGAGATTGATTGATAGAGAGATAGAAAGATATACAAATAGAAAGATAGATAGACTTATAGATAAATAAATTGATAGATAAATAAATAAATTGAATGATAGATAGGTATATCGACAATTGATAGATAGATAAATAAATATATACATAAATATAAAGAAAGATAAATAGTTAGATTGATAGATTGATAGATTGATTGATAAATAGATAGTTAGATAGACAATAGATAAATAGATAGATAGAAATATAGATAGACAGGTCGATGACAGATAAATTGACAAATTGATGGACAAAATGATATATAGATTGATACATAGATTGATAGAAAGATTAATAGATAGATTTTTAGTCATATTAATGCACAAATTAATAATAAAATTAATGGGCAGATTGATAGACAGATTAATAAATAAATTGATAGATAGATTGATAGACAGATGATTGACTGATAAATAGATAGAAAACTAGTTAGATACATAGATTGACGTGCATATTTAAAGATAGGTTTATAGATGATTTTATAGACAAATTGATATATAGTTTGATAGACAAATTGATAGATCGATTGATAGACATTTTAATAGTTATATTGATAGACAGATTGTTAGATTGTTTGATGTACAGATTCATAGATATATTGATACAGATTGATAGATTGATTGATAGACAGAAAGTTTGTCAGATTAATAGAAAAAAAGATAGATAGATTTATAGACAAATAGATAAATAGATAGATTGACTGATAGATATTTAGACATATAGTACATAGATAGATAATAGATAGACATATAGATAGATAAATTGATTGATTGATAGTGTGATTAATAGATAGATTGATAAATAGATTGAAAGAAAGATTGATAGAAAAATTGATAAAAAGATAGAAAGATAAGTTTGATAAATAGATAGACAGATAGATAGACATATAGATAGAAATATAGATAGACAGATAGATAGACAGATATATAGACAGAAAGATATATAGATTATTATGAAGCTAGAAAGAGAGATAGATAGTCAAATAGATAGATAGATATATAGATAGATAAAAAGAAAGCTAGATAGATAGATAATTATATATATATATTTATAGATAGATAGTCAATTAGATATACAGATAGATAGACATATAAATAGAAAGATTGATAGATAAATTAATAGAAAGATTGATAGACAGATAGACATACAAATAGATATAAAGATAGATATATAAACATACAAAGAAAGAAATAGTTAGATCGGAATGCATACATATAGATAGATAGATAGATAGATATACAGACCAATAGATAGATCAATTGCCAAGCATGCACACAACCATGCTAGTAGATATACTAACATACATACAGATAGAAAGATAGACAAACATACAGATATATATATATAGATAGATAGACAGACATACATATAGACAAAAAGAAAGATATATAAATAGATAGACATATATACATAATGATATAAAGATAGATAGATAGATATATAGATATATAGATTGATTGATACATAGAGATAAACACATAATTATAAATAGATAGAAAGATATAAAAATAGAAAGACAATTAGACAAAAAGGAAGATAGATAGGTTGACTAAATGCCATATAGACAAATAGATAGATATAAAGATATGTAGATAGACTGGCAGACAAGTATATGCATAGATAGATAGAAAAATAGACATATAGAGATGTATCTAGATAGATAGATAAACATATCGACAGATAATGAAATAGATAGAGTTATAGAAAGATAGGTAGAAAGACATATATAAAGATAGATAGATAGATAGAAGTTATATAGAGTGATAGAGATATAAATAGATATCAAATTGATAGATTATTAGATAAGCATATAAACAGACAAATAGATATATAGATAGATAGACATATAGATAGATAGATAAATAAAGATATAAATAGGTATAACTTTCGATAGAAAGATAAATAGACTAAAATATATATTAATAAATAGATACAGAGATAGAGATAGATCGAAAGATATAAAGATATAAAGGGTGACAGATAGAGAGGTAAATAGATAAACTGATATATAGATAAATAGATAGTTAGTTAGGTAGAATAATATGTAGTTAGCTAGGTAGGAAGGTAGATTGATAGACAGAAAGATAAATAGATAGATAGATAAATATACTAGTAGTTAGATAGATAAACATATAGATAGAAATACATATAGATATATATAGATAGAGATAGATAGGAAAAGAAATAGCTAGATAGATTGAAAGAAAGATTGATAGATAGTCAATTAGATATATAGAGTGATTAGTAGATAGACAGATACACAAGTAGACATATGACATAAAATAGATAGACATGTAGACAGATAGACATATAGATAGATTGAAAGACATATACATATACCGTTAGACAAATAGATAGGCATATAGAAAATATACAAATAAAAAGATAGATAGATAGTAAGATAGACATATTGATAAATAGATTGATAGAGAGATAAATAGACACATAGATAGCCATATAGATAGTTAGATAAATATACAGTTAGATAGATAGATTATTATAAAGATAGTTAGACAGAAAGATATAGAGATAAATATACATATTCATAGATTAAAAGAATGATAGAGAGAGATATATACAAATAGATATACAGATAGATTGATAGAGAGATAGATATATAGATACATAGACAGATTGACACACATATAAATAGACATATATATAGATAGATAGATAGTAAGATTGACAGATTGATAGATATATAGAGAGATCGATAGATATATAGATTGAAAGATAGAGAGACAGACATATAGATAAATAGATTTATAGATAGATATATAGATTGAAAGATAGAGAGACAGACATATAGATAAATAGATTTATAGATAGATAGACAAACAAATAGATATACATATTTATAGATAAATAGATAGATAGATAAATAGGCAAATAGTTAGATAGATAGACAGATATAATGAAAGTTAGATAGTTAGATAGAAAGACAGATAGATGGATAGATAGACAGATAAAAAGATTTATAAATAATTATATAAATCGATAGACAAATAGATACATAGATAGATAGACAGATATATAGACATATAGATTGTTTGATAGATACATGGATTAATAGACAGATAGATAGAGAAATAGATACATAATTTGATAGTCAAATTGATATATAAATTTATAGACAGATTGATAGATAGATTGATAAAAATATAAATAGACAAATTGATAGAAAAATAGATTGATAGATATATAAATAGCTAGATAGAAAGATAGATAGACAAATAGATAGATCAATAGATAGATAGTTACAAAAATATATATATATATATATATAAGATAGATAGAATTATAGATTGAATAATAGATAGTTAGACAGATAGATAGAGAGATAGACAAATAGGTACAAATATATATATATATATATATATATATATATATATATAGTTAGACAAATATATAGATAGATATATAGATAAATTGACAGACTGATAGACTAAAATATAGAAATACTAAAATATAAAAATACATAAAAACTAAAAGATAGAAAAATAGAAAGAAATATAAACATACAAAAAAAAGATTGACATTTAGAGATATGCAGAAATACAAATATTTAAACATACTTACATAGATACAAATAGATAGACAAACAAATAGATATTCATAAATGTAGACTAACAAATAGATAGATAGACACTGATAGAAAGATAGATAGATAAAGAGATATATATATATATATATATAGATAGATAGACTTATAGATAGATAAATAGATAGTCTAGTGGATAGATATGGATGCATAAAGATAGAGAAAATAATAGAAATATAGACATACAAATAAATAAATAGACAGATTAACAGACAAATAGATTCATAGACACATAGAAAAATAGATAGTAAGATAGATACTATGATAGATAGATAGATAGATAGAAGTTGTATGTAATTTGATAGATAGATTTATAGATTGATTGATTGATAGTTTCATTGATAGTTTGATAGATATATAGATAGATAGATTTATAGAGTTATTGATATACATATTGATAGACAAATTGATAAATAGATAGAGATAGATATAGATAGATAGATAGATAACTAGATAGATAAAAAGATAGATACATAAAAATATAAATAGATAGGTATATAGACTTTTAGAAAGGCAAATAGTGAGAGAGATAGAAAGACAAATAGATAGAATGATATATAGATTGTTAGAATGTTTAATTGATATATAGTTAGATAGATAGAAGATAGATAGATAGACTAATAGATATATAGATAGATAGATAAATAATGATATAGACATATAGATAGATAAATAATGATATAGACATATAGATAGATAGATAGTTATATAGACAGATAGATAGACATATAGAAAGATAGACAGACAGATGGATAAATAGATAGGTATATTGATTGAAAGATAGATAGATAGTAAGATAGATATATAGATAGACAAATAGATAGACAAATAAATAGATAGTTAGATAGATAGATAGACAGATAGATAGAAAGATAGATAAATAGATAGATAGATATACAGATATATAGATAGCTAGATAGATATACATATAGATAGATATATATATTGATAGACAGATAGATAGACAAATAGATAGAGAGATAGATAAATTAATAATTAGATAGGCCGAAATATAGGTAGATAGATATATAGATTGATAGCCATATAGATAGAAAAAGAGAATGACAGATAAAGAGATAGATAGAAATAAAGATATATAGATAGATAGATAGACTGATAGAAATATAAAATGATAAATAGCCAAATAGATAGATAGATTTATTGATTAATATGTAGAAAGATCAAAAGATATATAGATAGATAGATAGATTGATTGATTGATAATAAGATAGACAAATAAATAGGAATATATATAGATAGTTAGATAGAAACCTAGATAGACAGTTAAATAGACAGATATATAGATAGATAGATTGTCAAAAAATATAGACAAACAGACATACAAAGATATTAACTAACATACAAATAAATTAACATACAATTAGTCAGATAGACAGATAAATATACATACACTAATAAAAAGATAGATAGATAGATAGACAGACAGATAGATAAACAGACAGATAAGAAATAGAAAAACATAAAGATAGATAGATAGAATGATAGTTCGATAGATGGATAGATTGATCAATACATAGATAGATTTTTAGATAGATAGATAGATAGATATCGTGATAGAAAGATAGATATATATTAAGATAGATAGACATACATATAGATAGATAGATAGATATATAGATAGATAGATAGAAAAATAGATAGATAGATAGTTAGATAGATATATAGAAAATAGTTAGATAGATAAATAGATAGCTATATATATATATATAGATAGACAGATATATAGATAGATAGATATAATAATATATCGATAGATAGATATAATAATATATAGATAGATAGACAAAAAGATTGATAGAAAGATAGATAGAAAGATAGACAGAAAGATAGACATATAGATAGATAGATTAATTCACCGATAGATAGATAGGTAGACATATTAATAGATAGATAGATTGATTGATTGAGAGTTAGAGAGATAGAGTGATAGAAAGATAGAGAGGTAGAGCAAAGAAAAGTAGAGAGAGAGATTTAGAGAGATATAGAGATCTAAAGAGTGAGATAGAAAGAATGATACAAATAAATTCAAATAGATCAAAAGATAGACATAGATACATAGACAAATAGATACACATAAAGATAGAAAGATAAATAGAAAGAAAGATAGATTGACATGTAGATAGAATGATTATGAGACGGATAGATTAACAAATAGATAAATAGAAAGATATATAGATAGATAGATTTAGAGATAGATAGAAATATATTCAAATAGATAGATAGAAAAATAGACATATATATAGATAGACAAATTGACATATAGAAAGTTAGACAAACATGTAGACAAATAGATAGATATATAGAAAGAAAACTAGATAGATAGACATATATAAAGAGAGGTAGATAGACAGACATATTTGCTGACAGACAGATAGTGAAAGATAGATAGATTGACAGATATATAGATAGATTGATAGATTAATAAATAGACTGATAAACCATCGAGCACATAGATAATTAGGTAGACAGACAAACAAATAGATAACTAGATATGCCGATATATCGATAGACAAATAGTTAGACAGACAAAAAGACAAAGAGGAAGATAGTTAGATAGAAAGTATGATAGATAGATTAATAGATAGATTGATAGACAGTCAGACATATAGATAGATAGATACATAGATAGTTTGATAGATAAATTGATAAATAGATTGATAGACACATTGATAGTCATATTGATAGTTATATTGAGAGACAGATATATAGAAATAAATAACGATAGATAGATAGATACACAAATTAATATACATATTGAAAGGATGATTGATATATAGATTGATAGACAATTTGATATATAGATAAATATACAGATAGTTATTTCGATAGATAGATATAAAAACACACGGATTATTAGATAGATATAAAGATAGAGAGATAAATTGATAGATTGATGGATAGATAGATAGATATAGAGATACAATGAGAGAGATAAATTGATAGCTAGATAAATAGACAGGTAGATAAAGAGATAGATAGACATATAGAAAGGTGATAGATAGATAGATAGAAAAATAGATAGATAGATAAATAGGTATATAGACAAACAGAAAGACAGACAGACAGACAGATAGATAGATAGATAGATAGACATATAAATAGTTTGACAACTTGATAGACATTTTGATAGACATATTAAAAGATAGACAGATTGATAGATAGATAGAAAAATAAATAGACAAATGGATAGATCGATAGATAGAAATATAGATAGACAGATATAGATAGATAGACAAATAGATACAATTCATAGATAGACAGATAAATAGATAATAGATTGATAGATAATTGATAGATAGATAGACATATAGGTGGACTGATAGATAGATAGATAGACCTACAGTTAGACAAATAGAAAAATAGGCCAAGAGCTAGATATATAGATAGATAGACAAATGATAGACATTCTGATATCATATTTTTAAACATAAGCATAAACATTTTGATATAATGTCTGAAATAAAGATACATAGATGAATAGTCAGATAGATAGACAAATAGATATATAAATAGATATATACCTAGATAGACAGATAAAATGATAGTTAGAAAAATAAATAGATATATTGATATATAGATAAATAGATAGATAAACAGATAGATTGATAGATATGTATATATATTGATAGATAGATATATATATCAATTGACATGTAGATAGATTGATAATCAAGCATGTAGATATTCAAGAAGGTGGATATACAGATGGACACACACACACACACACATAAAGATAGACAAATATATAAGCACATAGATAGAAAGATATATAAACAAATAGATAGATAGATAAATAGTTTTATAGATAGATAGATTGATTGATAGATAGCATGATAGATAGATATATAGAAAATTTATAGATAGGTAGATAGATAGATAGATAATTAGATAGATATATCTATATATAGATAGATAGGGAGAGAGAGATAGATAGATAGATAGATAGGTATATAGATAGATCGGCTAATAGACAGACAAATAAATAGTTAAATAGATAGATAGATAGACATATATATATATATATATATATATATATATATAATGATATATATTAGATAGCTAAACATAATTATAGATAGATTGATAAACAAGTTGATAGATAGATAGATTTATAGATACATAGATAGATAGATAAACATATAGCTATATTGACATATAAATAGATATAGAGCTAGTCAGATAGACAGACACATAATTAGATAGATAGACATACATATAGATAGACATTTTGATAGATAAACTAACACACTGACACATTTACAGATGGATAGACAGATAGTTGGACAGACAAATAGTCAATCAGACATACAGATAGACAAATAGATAGATAAATAATTTGATAAATAGATTGATAGACAGATTTATAGATATATTGATTGATAGATTATTAAGCAAATAGATAGATATATATATAGATAAATAGTTTGATTGATAGATAGACAGATTGATAGACAAATAGATAGACATATAGATTGATAGTAATATAGATAGATTATTAAATAGTCAGATTTATAAACAAAGTGGTAGACATATTGATAGATAGATTTTTAGATAGATTGATAGACAATTTAATAGACAGATAGATAGATTGATTGATTGACAATTTAATAGACAGATTGATAGACAAATAGATTGATTGATAGACAAATAGATAAACATATAGAAAGATTGTTAGACAGATAGATAGATACATAATAAAGATCGACATATAGATAAATATGTAGATAGAAAAATTTTTAGTGACAGATAGATAGAGAGAGAGATATATATATATATATAGAAAGACAAATAGATAGACAAATAAATAGATAGATAAATAGATAGTTATTTAGACATATAAATAGGTAGATATATAGACAGATAGATAGTGAGTTAGTATGATATATATATAGACCGATTTATAAATAGATAAATATACAAATATCAAGATAGATAGATAGATAGGTATATAGATAAATATACAAAAATGTAGATCGACAGATTACATATAGATAGATATATTGATTGATAGACATATAGATATATTGATAGACATATAGATAGATAGACAAATAGTTTGATAGATAGAAAAATCGATAGATGGACAAATAGACATATAGACATATAGATTGACAAGAGATATAAAGAGATATTTGGATAGACAAATAGACAAATAGAAAAGTAGACTCATAGACATATAGAAATATAGATAATTAGACACATAGACATATAGCTAGTTACTTTGGTTGCTAGTAAGGTCGGTAGGTATCTATGTTGTTAGTTAGGTAGGAAAAGATATAGAGAGGTAAAGAAATTGGGAGATAGAAAGATAAAAAGATAAAGAGGTAGAGACATAGATAAGTAGAGAGCTAATGAGATGGAGAGATAGAAAGGTTGAGAGATATTAAGATAGAGAGATAGAGATATAGAGAGTTAGAATGATAGAGAGAACTAGAGATATAGAGATAGAGAGATAGATAGAGAGAAAGAAAGATATAAAGATATATAGAGAGATAGATTGATTGATAGAGAGTAGATTGACATATAGACCGATCGACAATAAAATGAATAGACAAGTATATCTTCTTGATATATATATATATATATACATATATGTCTACATATATGTAAATCTATATATTTGTTTTTAACTTTTTATATATTTATGTATAACTACATATAACTACTTGTATGAATATATATATATATATATATGTGTGTGTGTGTGTGTGTGTGTGTGTGTGTGTATGTTTATCTTTATATAAATATTTAACTATATATATTATATGTATAATAACATCTAACTTGTATAATTGTGTTTTACTATATGTATAACTATAAATTAAACAAGAAACATGGTTGAGAAAGATGTTGGTTGTTCTAAATGAATAAGTTTGTCATCAAATGACCATTCAATGTGACAAGTCAATAATTACTTTTGTATGTGATATTTAAAGATAAATACATAAATATTTTAATTACATCCAAAATTTTTTGACTAGTTATAAAAATATCTATCCATGTGCTTATTAAAAAAATAATTCAAGTATTTTTTTAGGGATTCAATAGAGTTATTTAAAATATTACTAATGATATATTTTTGTCATAAAAATATTCAAAATTATTTTTAGACCTATAAACACTCAATTTTATCAGAATTAAAACATTTATTAATATTTTAAATATTAGTTATTTATATTTTGCTCTTATTAAAATAATAAATATATTTTTTTATGATCTTATTCTCGCTTTAATTTATTATTAGAATTTTAAATTTATAAATTATATCAAATATTATTAATTTTTATGTCTATAAATGTATTTTATATTATATTTATAAATACATAATGAATTCATAAAAATTTATAACCATATATATATATATATATATATATATATATATATATATATATATATGAAATACTTTTTTATAATTTCATATTATTATTTTTATTTGTTAAATAATATTATACATTTATCCATAAATTATAAAAAAATATGAGATATTATAAATTTTGTATGGTTATACATTTATACAATTTTTTTGGTTTTATGAAATAATATGTTTTTTTAATAAATGAAATAATATGAATATTTGATTACCAATTAATAGTTTTAATGGTTATTAGTAATATTAATTTTTTTTCTCCATTGTTATAACAATAAATAAATTTATTTATTTCTGAAATTTATTTCTTTAATTTATAAATAATATTACAAAAAATAACCATAAAAATACATAAACTATTAATCATAAATTTATTTATTTATATAAAATAATAATTAATTGTTAAATATAAAATTTGGTGTTCTACCTGAGGAGTTTCTGGGGTAGGAATTAGGATCAATTATTGATGAGTATGAGGTTTGTGATATTGCTTGTGTTTTACTAGGTGTCATGTTCTCTACTTTATCAATTGATACGTTGTTCTATTGATAGCTTTTTGTAGGAAGAATTAGCATGCCTTACACATTATGGCATACCTGGTATACACGAGCACACTTCGAGAGTGAACCACATGAATTGACATTTATTTTGAAAAAAAGAAAAAAAACCTAGTGATGAAGATGGTGTCACTCCAAAAACATTGTTGGTGGTGGTAATAATAATCTACTACCTCTAATTTCATAGTACTATCTGAGCCACATATATGATACACACACACACACACATACACACAACATGTTACTTATTTGGTTGCATTTATGTGTGTGACAACCTATATCAAATGTCTAAGCTATATAAATTTATGGGGGAGAAAATGACTAATTCCAAGCACACCATTCTGGAGACTCTTCATTCAAGACCATTAATTTATGTGTGTGACCATCATTCATGAGATTCCCTCTTACCATAGCTATCTCGATATCATGTGCAAATTGTCTCAGTCTGTTCTACCTTCCAAAGCTACTAATGTTGTATGTACTCAGTTAAGAAGTAAGTATTCAATTGATGCTGTGCTGCGATGAAAAATTGATCTTTTTTTTGTTTTTCACTTACTTAGACCTTAAGGGTTTTTCTTTGGTGGAGCGATGAACTAAAATCTGGGCGTCTGAGCTATGATGATATTATTCACTTCAAAGATCTTTTTGTTAGACTAGACTACACGGTGCTATCGATTGATTATGCATGATAAGTGGGTCTCACTGCATTCGTCCTTTAGTTTGGTTTATTGGGATGATAATAGAAAGTTATGGCAAAGGTTTGAGGATCTAGAAAATGTCTAGTTCCTCTCTTTTGGAAGTTTCCACAAGGATGAGAACGACATGCTTCTGGCCAATGTGTCTCTTCTCATGCAAACTTTGGGAATTCCCTTGCTTTCAAAGGTTGGTACTCATTTTCCTGCTAACTAGATTTTTCCTCTTTGTCTTGCATTGAGATCTAGACATTTTATGAAAACAATTCCTGCCCTACTTACTTAGTCAATATTTACCCAACAATATATATTTTTCTATCTATATGTCTAGCTATCTATCTATCTATATATCAAACTATCTATCTATTTATCATTATGTCAATCTATCTTTCTATATATCTATATGTATATCTATTTCATTATATATCTGTCTATATATCTATCCATTTATATATCTATCTATCTGCTATATATATCTATATCTATCTATCTATCTAATTATCTAACTATCTATTTGTCTATCTATCTATCATTATGGATACATATCTATGTATCTATCTTCTGTCGATCTATCTTTTAATCTATCTATCTATTTATTTACCTATCTCTCTATCTAGCTATCTGTCTATATATATATATATATATATATATATCTGTCTATCTATATGTGTATAAATCTATCTATCTATTTATCTTTTTATATATCTATTTGTCTGTCTATCTATCTATTTGTCTATCTATCTGTCTATCTATCTATCTCACTATATATCTATATATTTTTTTATCTATTTGTCAATCTATCCATCATCCATCTATATGTTTATCTATGTGTGTGTGTGTGTGTGTGTATTTCTAGCTATTTATCTATCTATATGTCGATCTATATGTTTATCAAACTATCTATATATTTGTCTTTAAATCTATAAATCTATCTGTCTATCTATCTGTCTATGAATCTATCTATCTATCTGTTTATCTTTTTGTCTATCTATTTGTCTATCTATCTATCCATCAGTTTATCTATTTGTCTATTTATCTATCTTTAAATCTATCTATTCATCTGTCTATCAATCTATCAATCTGTCTTTCAATTTGGGTAATAATCTGTCAATTAATTTGTTTATAAATATATCTATCAATCTAATTATGAATATGTCTATCAATCTTTTTATCAATTTGATTATCTATATGTCTATCTATCTATTTGTCTATTTTTCTTTCTATCTATTTATCTTTTTGTCTATCTATCTATCCATCTATCTATTTGTCTATCTATTCATATATTTTTCTATCTTTATATCTATCTATCTATTTATATATCTATCTATTGATCTATCTATATATGTGTCTATCAATCTCTCTAATTATCTATATGTCTGTCTGTCTATCTATCTATCCAACTATTTGTCTATCTATCTTTCTATCTATCTACCTATCTATTTGTCTATTTATATTTTAATATATCTATCAAACTACATTTCAATTGATATGTCTATCAAATTATCTATCTTTATGTCGATTATATCTATCAACTAGCTAGCTATTTATCTATTTATTTTTCTATTTGTCTATCTATTTGTATATCTATCTATCTATCTATAAATCTATCTTTATTTATATGTATATATCTAAATGTATATCTATATGTATTTTTATCTATCTATGAATTTGTATATCTATGTCTATCTATTTTCTTTCTATGTGACAATCTATCTGTCTATCTATTTTCTTTCTATTAGTATATATATCTATCTATCTATGTGACTCTATTTCTATCTATTTATCTATATATTTAATTGTCTATCTATTTGTCTATCCATCTATTGATATATCTATCAATCTATTTGTTTATCTTTCTGTCTATGTAACTATCTACATATTTAATTATCTATCTGTATATCTATTTGTCTATCTATCTATCTCTCTATATATTTGTCTATTTATATGTCTATCTATCTTTCTATCTATATGAATCTCTATTTGTATAATTATATATCTATCAATCTATTTTCCTGTCAAATTATCTATTTATCTATATATCTATATATCTATCTATTGATGTACCTATCTATATATTTATATATCTATCTCTCTATCTATTTTTCTATCTATCTATCTATCTATCCGTATATATATATTTCATTATATCCATATATCTATCTATTTATCTATCTATCTATTTATCTATCTATTTATTTTACTATTTGTCTATCTATCTTTGTGTCTATCAATCTTTCTATCTACCTATCTATCTATTTTTTATCTATCTATGTTTCTATCTATATGTCCATCTATTTGCCGATCTATATCTATATTTATCTATCTATCCATTTGTCTAAATATCTTTTTATCTATTTGTATATCCATCTATCTATAGGTTCATCTATCTATCTGTCTAACTATTTATCAATCTATCTGCCTATCTATCTATAATTCTATCTATCTATCTATCTCTTTATCTATGTCTGTCTATCTATCTATTTATTTAGATATTTGTCTGTCTATCTATCTATTTATCTTTCCATCTATTTGTCTATCAATATGTCAATCTGTCAGTCTAACTATCTGTCTATCAATATATCTATTTATCTATCATATATCTGTCTGCCTGTTTATCTATCAATCTATATATTTATTTGTATATCTATCTATTTATCTATCTATCTTTCTTTAAATCTATCTATCTATCATTTTGTATATCATTCTATCTATCAATATTTTTTTCAATTTGTATATCAACCAAATAATCAATCTAATTATCAATATGTCTATCAATCTATCTATTATTTATCTATTTATTTGTCTATATATATGTCTATCTATGCATCTATATATTTTTCTATCTATTAATCTATCTATTTTTCTTTATATTTTTCTATATATCTATCTATCTATCGATCTATCTATATATGTGTCTATTTATTTGTCTAAGTATATCTCTATCTATTTATCTATCTGTCAATCTATTTGTCTAATGATCTAGCTAAATATTTTTTTATCTATCTGTTTATCTATCTATATATCTATATATCTATCTTTCTATTTGTCTATCTATGAATTTATCTATTTATGTATCCTTCTATCTATCAAATTATCTATCTATCGATTAAACTACCAATATATCAATTTACCTCTCTATATGTCATCTATCTGTCTATCTATCTATCTATCTATCTAACTATCTATCAGTCTGTCTATTTATATATCTACCTATCTATTTTTTATATATCTGTATATCATTCTATCTATCTATTTGTCTCTCTATCTGTCTCTCTATCATTCTATTTGTATGTCTATTTATATGTCATTAAATCTCTCTATATATCTGTCTATATATCTATCTATATATCTAACTATTTATCTATCTATTTATCTATTTATTTATTTATCTATCTATCTGTCTATCTATCTATCAATCTTTCTATCTTTCTATCTATATGTTCATCTATTTGTCTATCTATATGTTTATCTATCTATATGTGTATTCATCTATCTATCTATTTGTCTATCTATCTATCTAACTACCTTTCTTTTGATATGTCTATCTATCTGTCTATTAATCTATCTATCAATCTATTTATCTATCTATATATGTTTTTACCTGTCTATCTATCTATTTATCTATTTATCTATTTATCTATTTATATATCCATTTGTCTATCTAGCTCTCTATCTATTTATTTGTTTATTTAACTGACTATCTTTTAATTTATCTATTATATATATTTTTATCTATCTAATTTTGTATTGATTTGTAATATATATATCAATCTATATGTGTATCTATCTAAATATCTATATGTCTATCTATTTATTTATGTATCCATCGATCTATCTATTTATCTATCTATCTATCTATTTGTCTGTCAAACTATCACTTTATTCGTCTATATATCTATCTATCTATCGAACTATCTTTTTATCCATATGTTTGTCTTTATTTCTATCTATCTAATTGTCTATCAATTTCTCTATTTAGCTATCTATCTAACTATCTATCTATTTCTTTTTCTAGATGTCTATCTATTTGTCTATCTTTTTGCCTATCTTTTTTTTATCTATCTATTCGTCTATTTATGTGGCTATCTATTTGTATATCTATCTATCCATCTATCTATCTATCTAACAATCATTCAATCTATCTATCTATTTATCTGTCTATAATTCTATATATCTATCTATCTATTAATTAATCAATTTATCTTTCTATCAATATGTCTATCAATCTATATATCAATCTAACTATCAATCTATATATCAATCTTTGTATCAATACATCTATATATCTCTCTATTTATCTATCAATTTATCATTCAGTCTATTTATTTTTATCTCTATCTTAAAATCATCCTTTCTATCTTTTTATCTGTATGTTTGTCTATTTGTTTATCTATCTGTCTGTCTATCTATTTATCTATCTATCTATCTGTCTGTATATATATATATATATATATATATATTTATCTATCTGTCTATTTATCTATTTATATATTTGTCTATCTAGATGTCTATTTAACTATCTGTCTATCTATCTCTCAATAAATCTATCTATCTATGTATTTATTTGTCTATCTATCTATCAATTTATCTATCTTTTTGTCGATCTATCTCTCTATCTATCTATTTGTCAATCTATATGTCGATCTATCTGTATATCATTATGTCTATCTATCTATCTGTCTGTCTATCTATATGTTTATCTATCTATCTATATATCTATCAATCAATCAATCTATCTATCTATCTTACTCTCTATATCTGTCTATCTATCTAACTATATATTTATTTATCTATCTATCTGTCTATCTGTCTATATTAATACATGACAATTATTTCTGAGCAAATGGCATACAAGTAGATATATATATTTTTCCCTCCATTGTCTATTCATGATATCTATATAAATAGAAAATAATGATAGGTAGATTATTCTAAATAAACCTATATATAAATAGATATCTTAACTCTTATTTATAGTATATAATAATAGTATTTATTTTATTATTAAACTTAATGAATAGACATATATGTATATATAATTATGTCCAAACTCATAAATAGATCGCTATATAACATTATAATCATGATATCTTAGATACTGGATTTATAGATATCAATGTTCTATCCATATAAATATATTTATATATGTCTATCTCAGTCATCATTAATATGTAATTTCTCTATCTATCTACAGATATGTTACATGATGAAAAAGACAAATAATATACCCTTTGTGTGAAACATATTTTCTTGAATGAGATCTTAAGCCAAGTAAGGTAGACATATATAGGTGTATAAACAATATGTATATGATAGAAATTTATATATGAACATATAAACACATAGATAGATATATAAAAAATGTTATATATATATATATACATACCATAGATATATTGATTGATTGATGGATAGACAGATTGATAGATAGATAGATAGAGATAGACAAATTGATAGATGATTTAGATAGACAAATCGATACATGGATAGATAGATAGATTGACATATATATTGATTGATATATAGATAAAAATATTAATAGATTTATAGATAGATAGATAGATAAATATATAAACATATAGATAGACACACAGATAGTTAGAAAGATTGAGAGATTGATTGATAGAGAGATAGAAAGATATACAAATAGAAAGATAGATAGACTGATAGATAAATAAATTGATAGATAAATAAATAAATTGAATGATAGATAGGTATATCGACAATTGATAGATAGATAAATAAATATATACATAAATATAAAGAAAGATAAATAGTTAGATTGATAGATTGATAGATTGATTGATAAATAGATAGTTAGATAGACAATAGATAAATAGATAGATAGATAGAAATATAGATAGACAGGTCGATGACAGATAAATTGACAAATTGATGGACAAAATGATATATAGATTGATACATAGATTGATAGAAAGATTAATAGATAGATTTTTAGTCATATTAATACACATATTAATAGAAAAATTAATAGGCAGATTGATAGACAGATTAATAAATAAATTGATAGATAGATTGATAGACAGATGATTGACTGATAAATAGATAGAAAACTAGTTAGATACATAGATTGACGTGCATATTTATAGATAGGTTTATAGATGATTTTATAGACAAATTGATATATAGTTTGATAGACAAATTGATAGATCGATTGATAGACATTTTAATAGTTATATTGATAGACAGATTGTTAGATTGTTTGATATACAGATTCATAGATATATTGATATAGATTGATAGATTGATTGATAGACAGAAAGTTTGTCAGATTAATAGAAAAAAAAGATAGATAGATTTATAGACAAATAGATAAATAGATAGATTGACTGATAGATATTTAGACATATAGTACATAGATAGATAATAGATAGACATATAGATAGATAAATTGATTGATTGATAGTGTGATTAATAGATAGATTGATAAATAGATTGAAAGAAAGATTGATAGAAAAATTGATAAAAAGATAGAAAGATAAGTTTGATAAATAGATAGACAGATAGATAGACATATAGATAGAAATATAGATAGACAGATAGATAGACAGATATATAGACAGAAAGATATATAGATTATTATGAAGCTAGAAAGAGAGATAGATAGTCAAATAGATAGATAGATATATAGATAGATAAAAAGAAAGCTAGATAGATAGATAATTATATATATAGATTTATAGATAGATAGTCAATTAGATATACAGATAGATAGACATATAAATAGAAAGATTGATAGATAAATTAATAGAAAGATTGATAGACAGATAGACATACAAATAGATATAAAGATAGATATATAAACATACAAAGAAAGAAATAGTTAGATCGGAATGCATACATATAGATAGATAGATATACAGACCAATAGATAAATCAATTGCCAAGCATGCACACAACCATGCTAGTAGATATACTAACATACATACAGATAGAAAGATAGACAAACATACAGATATATATATATATATATATATAGATAGATAGACAGACATACATATAGACAAAAAGAAAGATATATAAATAGATAGACATATATACATAATGATATAAAGATAGATAGATAGATATATAGATATATAGATTGATTGATACATAGAGATAAACACATAATTATAAATAGATAGAAAGATATAAAAATAGAAAGACAATTAGACAAAAAGGAAGATAGATAGGTTGACTAAATGCCATATAGACAAATAGATAGATAGAAAGATATGTAGATAGACTGGCAGACAAGTATATGCATAGATAGATAGAAAAATAGACATATAGAGATGTATCTAGATAGATAGATAAACATATCGATAGATAATCAAATAGATAGAGTTATAGAAAGATAGGTAGAAAGACATATATAAAGATAGATAGATAGATAGATAGAAGTTATATAGAGTGATAGAGATATAAATAGATATCAAATTGATAGATTATCAGATAAGCATATAAACAGACAAATAGATATATAGATAGATAGACATATAGATAGATAGATAAATAAAGATATAAATAGGTATAACTTTCGATAGAAAGATAAATAGACTAAAATATATATTAATAAATAGATACAGAGATAGAGATAGATCGAAAGATATAAAGATATAAAGGGTGACAGATAGAGAGGTAAATAGATAAACTGATATATAGATAAATAGATAGTTAGTTAGGTAGAATAATATGTAGTTAGCTAGGTAGGAAGGTAGATTGATAGACAGAAAGATAAATAGATAGATAGATAAATATACTAGTAGTTAGATAGATAAACATATAGATAGAAATACATATAGATATATATAGATAGAGATAGATAGGAAAAGAAATAGCTAGATAGATTGAAAGAAAGATTGATAGATAGTCAATTAGATATATAGAGTGATTAGTAGATAGACAGATACACAAGTAGACATATGACATAAAATAGATAGACATGTAGACAGATAGACATATAGATAGATTGAAAGACATATACATATACCGATAGACAAATAGATAGGCATATAGAAAATATACAAATAAAAAGATAGATAGATAGTAAGATAGACATATTGATAAATAGATTGATAGAGAGATAAATAGACACATAGATAGCCATATAGATAGTTAGATAAATATACAGTTAGATAGATAGATTATTATAAAGATAGTTAGACAGAAAGATATAGAGATAAATATACATATTCATAGATTAAAAGAATGATAGAGAGAGATATATACAAATAGATATACAGATAGATTGATAGAGAGATAGATATATAGATACATAGACAGATTGACACACATATAAATAGACATATATATAGATAGATAGATAGTAAGATTGACAGATTGATAGATATATAGAGAGATCGATAGATATATAGATTGAAAGATAGAGAGACAGACATATAGATAAATAGATTTATAGATAGATAGACAAACAAATAGATATACATATTTATAGATAAATAGATAGATAGATAGATAAATAGGCAAATAGTTAGATAGATAGATAGATAGACAGATATAATGAAAGTTAGATAGTTAGATAGAAAGACAGATAGATGGATAGATAGACAGATAAAAAGATTTATAAATAATTATATAAATCGATAGACAAATAGATACATAGATAGATAGACAGATATATAGACATATAGATTGTTTGATAGATACATGGATTAATAGACAGATAGATAGAGAAATAGATACATAATTTGATAGTCAAATTGATATATAAATTTATAGACAGATTGATAGATAGATTGATAAAAATATAAATAGACAAATTGATAGAAAAATAGATTGATAGATATATAAATAGCTAGATAGAAAGATAGATAGACAAATAGATAGATCAATAGATAGATAGTTACAAATATATATATATATATATATATATATAAGATAAATAGAATTATAGATTGAATAATAGATAGTTAGACAGATAGATAGAGAGATAGACAAATAGGTACAAATATATATATATATATATATATATATATATAGTTAGACAAATATATAGATAGATATATAGATAAATTGACAGACTGATAGACTAAAATATAGAAATACTAAAATATAAAAATACATAAAAACTAAAAGATAGAAAAATAGAAAGAAATATAAACATACAAAAAAAGATTGACATTTAGAGATATGCAGAAACACAAATATTTAAACATACTTACATAGATACAAATAGATAGACAAACAAATAGATATTCATAAATGTAGACTAACAAATAGATAGATAGACACTGATAGAAAGATAGATAGATAAAGAGAGAGAGATATATATATATATATATATATATATATATAGACTTATAGATAGATAAATAGATAGTCTAGTGGATAGATATGGATGCATAAAGATAGAGAAAATAATAGAAATATAGACATAAAAATAAATAAATAGACAGATTAACAGACAAATAGATTCATAGACACATAGAAAAATAGATAGAAAGATAGATACTATGATAGATAGATAGATAGATAGAAGTTGTATGTAATTTGATAGATAGATTTATAGATTGATTGATAGATAGTTTCATTGATAGTTTGATAGATATATAGATAGATAGATTTATAGAGTTATTGATATACATATTGATAGACAAATTGATAAATAGATAGAGATAGATATAGATAGATAGATAGATAGATAAAAGATAGATACATAAAAATATAAATAGATAGGTATATAGACTTTTAGAAAGGCAAATAGTGAGAGAGATAGAAAGACAAATAGATAGAATGATATATAGATTGTTAGAATGTTTAATTGATATATAGTTAGATAGATAGAAGATAGATAGATAGATAGACTAATAGATATATAGATAGATAGATAGATAAATAATGATATAGACATATAGATAGATAAATAATGATATAGACATATAGATAGATAGATAGTTATATAGACAGATAGATAGACATATAGAAAGATAGACAGACAGATGGATAAATAGATAGGTATATTGATTGAAAGATAGATAGATAGTAAGATAGATATATAGATAGACAAATAGATAGACAAATAAATAGATAGTTAGATAGATAGATAGACAGATAGATAGATAGAAAGATAGATAAATAGATAGATAGATATACAGATATATAGGTAGCTAGATAGATATACATATAGATAGATATATATATATATATTGATAGACAGATAGATAGACAAATAGATAGAGAGATAGATAAATTAATAATTAGATAGGCCGAAATATAGGTAGATAGATATATAGATTGATAGCCATATAGATAGAAAAAGAGAATGACATATAAAGAGATAGATAGAAATAAAGATATATAGATAGATAGATAGACTGATAGAAATATAAAATGATAAATAGCCAAATAGATAGATAGATTTATTGATTAATATGTAGAAAGATCAAAAGATATATAGATAGATAGATTGATTGATTGATAATAAGATAGACAGATAAATAGGAATATATATAGATAGTTAGATAGAAACCTAGATAGACAGTTAAATAGACAGATATATAGATAGATAGATTGTCAAAAAATATAGACAAACAGACATACAAAGATATTAACTAACATACAAATAAATTAACATACAATTAGTCAGATAGACAGATAAATATACATACACTAATAGAAAGAAAGATAGATAGATAGATAGACAGACAGATAGATAAACAGACAGATAAGAAATAGAAAAACATTTGATAGATAGATAGAATGATAGTTCGATAGATGGATAGATTGATCAATACATAGATAGATTTTTAGATAGATAGATAGATATCGTGATAGAAAGATAGATATATATTAAGATAGATAGACATACATATAGATAGATAGATAGATATATAGATAGATAGATAGAAAAATAGATAGATAGATAGTTAGATAGATATATAGAAAATAGTTAGATAGATAAATAGATAGCTATATATATATAGATAGACAGATATATAGATAGATAGATATAATAATATATCGATAGATAGATATAATAATATATAGATAGATAGACAAAAAGATTGATAGAAAGATAGATAGAAAGATAGACAGAAAGATAGACATATAGATAGATAGATTAATTCACCGATAGATAGATAGGTAGACATATTAATAGATAGATAGATAGATAGATTGAGAGTTAGAGAGATAGAGTGATAGAAAGATAGAGAGGTAGAGCAAAGAAAAGTAGAGAGAGAGATTTAGAGAGATATAGAGATCTAAAGAGTGAGATAGAAAGAATGATACAAATAAATTCAAATAGATCAAAAGATAGACATAGATACATAGACAAATAGATACACATAAAGATAGAAAGATAAATAGAAAGAAAGATAGATTGACATGTAGATAGAATGATTATGAGACGGATAGATTAACAAATAGATAAATAGAAAGATATACAGATAGATAGATTTAGAGATAGATAGAAATATATTCAAATAGATAGATAGAAAAATAGACATATATATAGATAGACAAATTGACATATAGAAAGTTAGACAAACATGTAGACAAATAGATAGATATATAGAAAGAAAACTAGATAGATAGACATATATAGAGAGAGGTAGATAGACAGACATATTGGCTGACAGACAGATAGTGAAAGATAGATAGATTGACAGATATATAGATAGATTGACAGATATATAGATAGATTGATAGATTAATAAATAGACTGATAAACCATCGAGCACATAGATAATTAGGTAGACAGACAAACAAATAGATAACTAGATATGCCGATATATCGATAGACAAATAGATAGACAGACAAAAAGACAAAGAGGAAGATAGTTAGATAGAAAGTATGATAGATAGATTAATAGATAGATTGATAGACAGTCAGACATATAGATAGATAGATACATAGATAGTTTGATAGATAAATTGATAAATAGATTGATAGACACATTGATAGTCATATTGATAGTTATATTGAGAGACAGATATAAAGAAATAAATAACGATAGATAGATAGATACACAAATTAATATACATATTGAAAGGATGATTGATATATAGATTGATAGACAATTTGATATATAGATAAATATACAGATAGTTATATAGATAGATAGATATAAAAACACACGGATTATTAGATAGATATAAAGATAGAGAGATAAATTGATAGATTGATGGATAGATAGATAGATAGATATAGAGATACAAAGAGAGAGATAAATTGATAGCTAGATAAATAGGCAGGTAGATAAAGAGATAGATAGACATATAGAAAGGTGATAGATAGATAGATAGAAAAATAGATAGATAGATAAATAGGTATATAGACAAACAGAAAGACAGACAGACAGACAGATAGATAGACAGATAGATAGATAGATAGACATATAAATAGTTTCACAACTTGATAGACATTTTGATAGACATATTAAAAGATATACAGATAGATAGATAGAAAAATAAATAGACAAATGGATAGATCGATAGATAGAAATATAGATAGACAGATATAGATAGATAGACAAATAGATACAATTCATAGATAGACAGATAAATAGATAATAGATTGATAGATAATTGATAGATAGATAGACATATAGGTGGACTGATAGATAGATAGATAGATAGATAGACCTAGAGTTAGACAAATAGAAAAATAGGCCAAGAGCTAGATATATAGATAGATAGACAAATGATAGACATTCTGATATCATATTTTTAAACATAAGCATAAACATTTTGATATAATGTCTGAAATAAAGATACATAGATGAATAGTCAGATAGATAGACAAATAGATATATAAATAGATATATACCTAGATAGACAGATAAAATGATAGTTAGAAAAATAAATAGATATATTGATATATAGATAAATAGATAGATAAACAGATAGATTGATAGATATGTATATATATTGATAGATAGATAGATATATATATATATATTTATATATATATATATATATATATATATATATCAATTGACATGTAGATAGATTGATAATCAAGCATGTAGATATTCAAGAAGGTGGATATACAGATGGACACACACACACACACACATAAAGATAGACAAATATATAAGCACATAGATAGAAAGATATATAAACAAATAGATAGATAGATAAATAGTTTTATAGATAGATAGATTGATTGATTGATAGCATGATAGATAGATATATAGAAAATTTATAGATAGGTAGATAGATAGATAGATAATTAGATAGATATATCTATATATAGATAGATAGAGAGAGAGATAGATAGATAGATAGATAGATAGGTATATAGATAGATCGGCTAATAGACAGACAAATAAATAGTTAAATAGATAGATAGATAGACATATATATATATATATATATATATATATATATATATATAATGATATATATAATGATATATATTAGATAGCTAAACATAATTATAGATAGATTAATAAACAAGTTGATAGATAGATAGATTTATAGATACATAGATAGATAGATAAACATATAGCCATATTGACATATAAATAGATAGAGAGCTAGTCAGATAGACAGACACATAATTAGATAGATAGACATACATATAGATAGACATTTTGATAGATAAACTAACACACTGACACATTTACAGATGGATAGACAGATAGTTGGACAGACAAATAGTCAATCAGACATACAGATAGACAAATAGATAGATAAATAATTTGATAAATAGATTGATAGACAGATTTATAGATATATTGATTGATAGATTATTAAGCAAATAGATAGATATATATATAGATAAATAGTTTAATTGATAGATATACAGATTGATAGACAAATAGATAGACATATAGATTGATAGTAATATAGATAGATTATTAAATAGTCAGATTTATAAACAAAGTTGTAAGCATATTGATAGATAGATTTTTAGATAGATTGATAGACAATTTAATAGACAGATAGATAGATTGATTGATTGACAATTTAATAGACAGATTGATAGACAAATAGATTGATTGATAGACAAATAGATAAACATATAGAAAGATTGTTAGACAGATAGATAGATACATAATAAAGATCGACATATAGATAAATATGTATATAGAAAAATTTTTAGTGACAGATAGATAGAGATATATATATATATATATATATATATATATATAGAAAGACAAATAGATAGACAAATAAATAGATAGATAAATAGATAGTTATTTAGACATATAAATAGGTAGATATATAGACAGATAGATAGTGAGTTAGTATGATATATATAGACCGATATATAAATAGATAAATATACAAATATCAAGATAGATAGATAGATAGGTATATAGATAAATATACAAAAATGTAGATCGACAGATTACATTTAGATAGATATATTGATTGATAGACATATAGATATATTGATAGACATATAGATAGATAGACAAATAGTTTGATAGATAGAAAAATCGATAGATGGACAAATAGACATATAGACATATAGATTGACAAGAGATATAAAGAGATATTTGGATAGACAAATAGACAAATAGAAAAGTAGACTCATAGACATATAGAAATATAGATAATTAGACACATAGACATATAGCTAGTTACTTTGGTAGCTAGTAAGGTCGGTAGGTATCTATGTTGTTAGTTAGGTAGGAAAAGATATAGAGAGGTAAAGAAATTGGGAGATAGAAAGATAAAAAGATAAAGAGGTAGAGACATAGATAAGTAGAGAGCTAATGAGATGGAGAGATAGAAAGGTTTAGAGATATTAAGATAGAGAGATAGAGATATAGAGAGTTAGAATGATAGAGAGAACTAGAGATATAGAGATAGAGAGATAGATAGAGAGATAGATTGACATATAGACCGATCGACAATAAAATGAATAGACAAGTATATCTTCTTGATATATATATATATATATACATATATATCTACATATATGTAAATCTATATATTTGTTTTTAACTTTTTATATATTTATGTATAACTACATATAACTACTTGTATGAATATATATATATATATGTGTGTGTGTGTGTGTGTGTGTGTGTGTGTGTGTGTGTGTATGTTTATCTTTATATAAATATTTAACTATATATATTATATGTATAATAACATCTAACTTGTATAATTGTGTTTTACTATATGTATAACTATAAATTAAACAAGAAACATGGTTGAGAAAGATGTTGGTTGTTCTAAATGAATAAGTTTGTCATCAAATGACCATTCAATGTGACAAGTCAATAATTACTTTTGTATGTGATATTTAAAGATAAATACATAAATATTTTAATTACATCCAAAATTTTTTGACTAGTTATAAAAATATCTATCCACGTGCTTATTAAAAAAATAATTCAAGTATTTTTTTAGGGATTTAAAAAAGTTATTTAAAATATTACTAATGATATATTTTTGTCATAAAAATATTCAAAATTATTTTTAGCCCTATAAACACTCAATTTTATCAGAATTAAAACATTTATTAATATTTTAAATATTAGTTATTTATATTTTGCTCTTATTAAAATAATAAATATATTTTTTTATGATCTTATTCTCGCTTTAATTTATTTTTAGAATTTTATAATTTATAAATTATATCAAATATTATTAATTTTTATGTCTATAAATGTATTTTATATTATATTTATAAATACATAATGAATTCATAAAAATTTATAACCATATATATATATATATATATATATATATATATATATATATATGAAATACTTTTTTATAATTTCATATTATTATTTTTATTTGTTAAATAATATTATACATTTATCCATAAATTATAAAAAAATATGAGATATTATAAATTTTGTATGGTTATACATTTATACAATTTTTTTGGTTTTATGAAATAATATATTTTTTTAATAAATGAAATAATATGAATATTTGATTACCAATTAATAGTTTTAATGGTTATTAGTAATATTAATTTTTTTTCTCCATTGTTATAACAATAAATAAATTTATTTATTTCTGAAATTTATTTCTTTAATTTATAAATAATATTACAAAAAATAACCATAAAAATACATAAACTATTAATCATAAATTTATTTATTTATATAAAATAATAATTAATTGTTAAATATAAAATTTGGTGTTCTACCTGAGGAGTTTCTGGGGGAGGAATTAGGATCACTTATTGATGAGCATGAGGTTTGTGATATTGCTTGTGTTTTACTGGGTGTCATGTTCTCTACTTTATCAAATGATACGTTGTTCTATTGATAGCTTTTTGTAGGAAGAATTAGCATGCCTTACACATTATGGCATACCTGGTATACACAAGCACACTTCGAGAGTGAACCACATGAATTGACATTTATTTTGAAAAAAAGAAAAAAAACCTAGTGATGAAGATGGTGTCACTCCAAAAACATTGTTGGTGGTGGTAATAATAATCTACTACCTCTAATTTCATAGTACTATCTGAGCCACATATATGATACACACACACACACACATACACACAACATGTTACTTATTTGGTTGCATTTATGTGTGTGACAACCTATATCAAATGTCTAAGCTATATAAATTTATGGGGGAGAAAATGACTAATTCCAAGCACACCATTCTGGAGACTCTTCATTCAAGACCATTAATTTATGTGTGTGACCGTCATTCATGAGATTCCCTCTTACCATAGCTATCTTGATATCATGTGCAAATTGTCTCAGTCTGTTCTACCTTCCAAAGCTACTAATGTTGTATGTACTCAGTTAAGAAGTAAGTATTCAATTGATGCTGTGCTGCGATGAAAAATTGATCTTTTTTTTGTTTTTCACTTACTTAGACCTTCAGGGTTTTTCTTTGGTGGAGCGATGAACTAAAATCTGGGCGTCTGAGCTATGATGATATTATTCACATCAAAGATCTTTTTGTTAGACTAGACTACACGGTGCTACCGATTGATTATGCATGATAAGTGGGTCTCACTGCATTCGTCCTTTAGTTTGGTTTATTGGGATGATAATAGAAAGTTATGGCAAAGGTTTGAGGATCTAGAAAATGTCTAGTTCCTCTCTTTTGGAAGTTTCCACAAGTATGAGAACGACATGCTTCTGGCCAATGTGTATCTTCTCATGCAAACTTTGGGAATTCCCTTGCTTTCAGAGGTTGGTACTCATTTTCCTGCTAACTAGATTTTTCCTCTTTGTCTTGCATTGAGATCTAGACATTTTATGAGAACAATTTCTGCCCTTACTTACTTAGTCAATATTTACCCAACAATATATATTTTTCTATCTATATGTCTAGCTATCTATCTATATATCAAACTATCTATCTATTTATCATTATGTCAATCTATCTTTCTATATATCTATATGTATATCTATTTCATTATATATCTGTCTATATATCTATCCATTTATATATCTATCTATCTGCTATATATATCTATATCTATCTATCTATCTAATTATCTAACTATCTATTTGTCTATCTATCTATCATTATGGATACATATCTATGTATCTATCTTCTGTTGATCTATCTTTTAATCTATCTATCTATTTATTTACCTATCTCTCTATCTAGCTATCTGTATGTATATATATATATATATATATATATATATATATATCTGTCTATCTATATGTGTATAAATCTATCTATCTATTTATCTTTTTATATATCTATTTGTCTGTCTATCTATCTATTTGTCTATCTATCTGTCTATCTATCTATCTCACTATATATCTATATATTTTTTTATCTATTTGTCAATCTATCCATCATCCATCTATATGTTTATCTGTGTGTGTGTGTGTGTGTGTGTGTATTTCTAGCTATTTATCTATCTATATGTCGATCTATATGTTTATCAAACTATCTATATATTTGTCTTTAAATCTATAAATCTATCTGTCTATCTATCTGTCTATGAATCTATCTATCAATCTGTTTATCTTTTTGTCTATCTATTTGTCTATCTATCTATCCATCAGTTTATCTATTTGTCTATTTATCTATCTTTAAATCTATCTATTCATCTGTCTATCAATCTATCAATCTGTCTTTCAATTTGGGTAATAATCTGTCAATTAATTTGTTTATAAATATATCTATCAATCTATTTATGAATATGTCTATCAATCTTTTTATCAATTTGATTATCTATATGTCTATCTATCTATTTGTCTATTTTTCTTTCTATCTATTTATCTTTTTGTCTATCTATCTATCCATCTATCTATTTGTCTATCTATTCATATATTTTTCTATCTTTATATCTATCTATCTATTTATATATCTATCTATTGATCTATCTATATATGTGTCTATCAATCTCTCTAATTATCTATATGTCTGTCTGTCTATCTATCTATCCAACTATTTGTCTATCTATCTTTCTATCTATCTACCTATCTATTTGTCTATTTATATTTTAATATATCTATCAAACTACTTTTCAATTGATATGTCTATCAAACTATCTATCTTTATGTCGATTATATCTATCAACTAGCTAGCTATTTATCTATTTATTTTTCTATTTGTCTATCTATTTGTATATCTATCTATCTATCTATAAATCTATCTTTATTTATATGTATATATCTAAATGTATATCTATATGTATTTTTATCTATCTATGAATTTGTATATCTATGTCTATCTATTTTCTTTCTATGTGACAATCTATCTGTCTATCTATTTTCTTTCTATTAGTATATATATCTATCTATCTATGTGACTCTATTTCTATCTATTTATCTATATATTTAATTGTCTATCTATTTGTCTATCCATCAATTGATATATCTATCAATCTATTTGTTTATCTTTCTGTCTATGTAACTATCTACATATTTAATTATCTATCTGTATATCTATTTGTCTATCTATCTATCTCTCTATATATTTGTCTATTTATATGTCTATCTATCTTTCTATCTATATGAATCTCTATTTGTATAATTATATATCTATCAATCTATTTTCCTGTCAAATTATCTATTTATCTATATATCTATATCTATCTATTGATGTACCTATCTATATATTTATATATCTATCTCTCTATCTATTTTTCTATCTATCTATCTATCTATCCGTATATATATATTTCATTATATCCATATATCTATCTATTTATCTATCTATCTATTTATCTATCTATTTATTTTACTATTTGTCTATCTATCTTTGTGTCTATCAATCTTTCTATCTACCTGTCTATCTATTTTTTATCTATCTATGTTTCTATCTATATGTCCATCTATTTGCCGATCTATATCTATATTTATCTATCTATCCATTTGTCTAAATATCTTTTTATCTATTTGTATATCCATCTATCTATAGGTTCGTATATCTATCTGTCTAACTATTTATCAATCTATCTGCCTATCTATCTATAAATCTATCTATCTATCTATCTCTTTATCTATGTCTGTCTATCTATCTATTTATTTAGATATTTGTCTGTCTATCTATCTATTTATCTTTCCATCTATTTGTCTATCAATATGTCAATCTGTCAGTCTAACTATCTGTCTATCAATATATCTATTTATCTATCATATATCTGTCTGCCTGTTTATCTATCAATCTATATATTTATTTGTATATCTATCTATTTATCTATCTATCTTTCTTTAAATCTATCTATCTATCATTTTGTATATCATTCTATCTATCAATATTTTTTTCAATTTGTATATCAACCAAATAATCAATCTAATTATCAATATGTCTATCAATCTATCTATTATTTATCTATTTATTTGTCTATATATATGTCTATCTATGCATCTATATATTTTTCTATCTATTAATCTATCTATTTTTCTTTATATTTTTCTATATATCTATCTATCTATCGATCTATCTATATATGTGTCTATTTATTTGTCTAAGTATATCTCTATCTATTTATCTATCTGTCAATCTATTTGTCTAATGATCTAGCTAAATATTTTTTTATCTATCTGTTTATCTATCTATATATCTATATATCTATCTTTCTATTTGTCTATCTATGAATTTATCTATTTATGTATCCTTCTATCTATCAAATTATCTATCTATCGATTAAACTACCAATATATCAATTTACCTCTCTATATGTCATCTATCTGTCTATCTATCTATCTATCTATCTAACTATCTATCAGTCTGTCTATTTATATATCTACCTATCTATTTTTTATATATCTGTATATCATTCTATCTATCTATTTGTCTCTCTATCTGTCTCTCTATCATTCTATTTGTATGTCTATTTATATGTCATTAATCTCTCTATATATCTGTCTATATATCTATCTATATATCTAACTATTTATCTATCTATTATCTATTTATTTATTTGTCTATCTATCTGTCTATCTATCTATCAATCTTTCTATCTTTCTATCTATATGGTCATCTATTTGTCTATCTATATGTTTATCTATCTATATGTGTATTCATCTATCTATCTATTTGTCTATCTATCTATCTAACTACCTTTCTTTTGATATGTCTATCTATCTGTCTATTAATCTATCTATCAATCTATTTATCTATCTATATATGTTTTTTACCTGTCTATCTATCTATTTATCTATTTATCTATTTATCTATTTATATATCCATTTGTCTATCTAGCTCTCTATCTATTTATTTGTTTATTTAACTGACTATCTTTTAATTTATCTATATATATATATTTTTATCTATCTAATTTTGTATTGATTTGTAATATATATATCAATCTATATGTGTATCTATCTAATATCTATATGTCTATCTATTTATTTATGTATCCATCGATCTATCTATTTATCTATCTATCTATCTATTTGTCTGTCAAACTATCACTTTATTCGTCTATATATCTATCTATCTATCGAACTATCTTTTTATCCATATGTTTGTCTTTATTTCTATCTATCTAATTGTCTATCAATTTCTCTATTTAGCTATCTATCTAACTATCTATCTATTTCTTTTTCTAGATGTCTATCTATTGTCTATCTTTTTGTCTATCTTTTTTTTATCTATCTATCCGTCTATTTATGTGGCTATCTATTTGTATATCTATCTATCCATCCATCTATCTATCTAACAATCATTCAATCTATCTATCTATTTATCTGTCTATAATTCTATATATCTATCTATCTATTAATTAATCAATTTATCTTTCTATCAATATGTCTATCAATCTATATATCAATCTAACTATCAATCTATATATCAATCTTTGTATCAATACTCTATATATCTCTCATTTATCTATCAATTTATCATTCAGTCTATTTATTTTTATCTCTATCTTAAAATCATCCTTTCTATCTTTTTATCTGTATGTTTGTCTATTTGTTTATCTATCTGTCTGTCTATCTATTTATCTATCTATCTATCTGTCTGTATATATATATATATATATATATATATTATCTATCTGTCTATTTATCTATTTATATATTTGTCTATCTAGATGTCTATTTAACTATCTGTCTATCTATCTCTCATAAATCTATCTATCTATGTATTTATTTGTCTATCTATCTATCAATCAATTTATCTATCTTTTTGTCGATCTATCTCTCTATCTATCTATTTGTCAATCTATATGTCGATCTATCTGTATATCATTATGTCTATCTATCTATCTATCTGTCTGTCTATCTATATGTTTATCTATCTATCTATATATCTATCAATCAATCTATCTATCTATCTATCTTACTCTCTATATCTGTCTATCTATCTAACTATATATTTATTTATCTATCTATCTGTCTATATTAATACATGACAATTATTCTGAGCAAATGGCATACAAGTAGATATATATATTTTTCCCTCATTGTCTATTCATGATATCTATATAATAGAAAATAATGATAGGTAGATATTATTCTAAATAAACCTATATATAAATAGATATCTTAACTCTTATTATAGTATATAATAATAGTATTTATTTTATTATTAAACTTAATGAATAGACATATATGTATATATAATTATGTCCAAACTCATAAATAGATCGCTATATAACATTATAATCATGATATCTTAGATACTGGATTTATAGATATCAATGTTCTATCCATATAAATATATTTATATATGTCTATCTCAGTCATCATTAATATGTAATTTCTCTATCTATCTACAGATATGTTACATGATGAAAAAGACAAATATATACCCTTTGTGTGAAACATATTTTCTTGAATGAGATCTTAAGCCAAGTAAGGTAGACATATATAGGTGTATAAACAATATGTATATGATAGAATTTATATATGAACATATAAACACATAGATAGATATATAAAAATGTTATATATATATATACATACCAAGATATATTGATTGATTGATGGATAGACAGATTGATAGATAGATAGATAGAGATAAGACAAATTGATAGATGATTTAGATAGACAAATCGATACATGGATAGATAGATAGATTGACATATATATTGATTGATATATAGATAAAAATATTAATAGATTTATGATAGATAGATAGATAAATATATAAACATATAGATAGACACACAGGATAGTTAGAAAGATTGAGAGATTGATTGATAGAGAGATAGAAAGATATACAAATAGAAGATAGATAGACTGATAGATAAATAAATTGATAGATAAATAAATAAATTGAATGATAGATAGGTATATCGACAATTGATAGATAGATAAATAAATATATACATAAATATAAAGAAAGATAAATAGTTAGATCGATAGATTGATAGATTGATTGATAAATAGATAGTTAGATAGACAATAGATAAATAGATAGATAGATAGAAATATAGATAGACAGGTCGATGACAGATAAATTGACAAATTGATGGACAAAATGATATATAGATTGATACATAGATTGATAGAAAGATTAATAGATAGATTTTTAGTCATATTAATACACAAATTAATAGAAAAAATTAATGGGCAGATTGATAGACAGATTAATAAATAAATTGATAGATAGATTGATAGACAGATGATTGACTGATAAATAGATAGAAAACTAGTTAGATACATAGATTGACGTGCATATTTATAGATAGGTTTATAGATGATTTATAGACAATTGATATATAGTTTGATAGACAAATTGATAGATCGATTGATAGACATTTTAATAGTTATATTGATAGACAGATTGTTAGATTGTTTGATATACAGATTCATTGATATATTGATATAGATTGATTGATTGATTGATTGACAGAAAGTTTGTCAGATTAATAGAAAAAAAAGATAGATAGATTTATAGACAAATAGATAAATAGATAGATTGACTGATAGATATTTAGACATATAGTACATAGATAGATAATAGATAGACATATAGATAGATAAATTGATGATTGATAGTGTGTTAATAGATAGATTGATAAATAGATTGAAAGAAAGATGATAGAAAAATTGATAAAAGATAGAAAGATAAGTTTGATAAATAGATAGACAGATAGATAGACATATAGATAGAAATATAGATAGACAGATAGATAGACAGATATATAGACAGAAAGATATATAGATATTATGAGCTAGAAAGAGAGATAGATAGTCAAATAGATAGATAGATATATAGATAGATAAAAAGAAAGCTAGATAGATAGAGAAATATATATAGATTTATAGATAGATAGTCAATTAGATATACAGATAGATAGACATATAAATAGAAAGATTGATAGATAAATTAATAGAAAGATTGATAGACAGATAGACATACAAATAGATATAAAGATAGATATATAAACATACAAAGAAAGAAATAGTTAGATCGGAATGCATACATATAGATAGATAGATATAACAGACCAATAGATAGATCAATTGCCAAGCATGCACACAACCATGCTAGTAGATATACTAACATACATACAGATAGAAAGATAGACAAACATACAGATATATATATATATATATATATAGATAGATAGACAGACATACATATAGACAAAAAGAAAGATATATAAATAGATAGACATATATACATAATGATATAAAGATAGATAGATAGATATATAGATATATAGATTGATTGATACATAGAGATAAACACATAATTATAAATAGATAGAAAGATATAAAAATAGAAAGACAATTAGACAAAAAGGAAGATAGATAGGTTGACTAAATGCCATATAGACAAATAGATAGATAGAAAGATATGTAGATAGACTGGCAGACAAGTATATGCATAGATAGATAGAAAAATAGACATATAGAGATGTATCTAGATAGATAGATAAACATATCGACAGATAATCAAATAGATAGAGTTATAGAAAGATAGGTAGAAAGACATATATAAAGATAGATAGATAGATAGAAGTTATATAGAGTGATAGAGATATAAATAGATATCAAATTGATAGATTATAGATAAGCATATAAACAGACAAATAGATATATAGATAGATAGACATATAGATAGATAGATAAATAAAGATATAAATAGGTATAACTTTCGATAGAAAGATAAATAGACTAAAATATATATTAATAAATAGATACAGAGATAGAGATAGATCGAAAGATATAAAGATATAAAGGGTGACAGATAGAGAGGTAAATAGATAAACTGATATATAGATAAATAGATAGTTAGTTAGGTAGAATAATATGTAGTTAGCTAGGTAGGAAGGTAGATTGATAGACAGAAAGATAAATAGATAGATAGATAAATATACTAGTAGTTAGATAGATAAACATATAGATAGAATACATATAGATATATATAGATAGAGATAGATAGGAAAAGAAATAGCTAGATAGATTGAAAGAAAGATTGATAGATAGTCAATTAGATATATAGAGTGATTAGTAGATAGACAGATACACAAGTAGACATATGACATAAAATAGATAGACATGTAGACAGATAGACATATAGATAGATTGAAAGACATATACATATACCGATAGACAAATAGATAGGCATATAGAAAATATACAAATAAAAAGATAGATAGATAGTAAGATAGACATATTGATAAATAGATTGATAGAGAGATAAATAGACACATAGATAGCCATATAGATAGTTAGATAAATATACAGTTAGATAGATAGATTATTATAAAGATAGTTAGACAGAAAGATATAGAGATAAATATACATATTCATAGATTAAAAGAATGATAGAGAGAGATATATACAAATAGATATACAGATAGATTGATAGAGAGATAGATATATAGATACATAGACAGATTGACACACATATAAATAGACATATATATAGATAGATAGATAGTAAGATTGACAGATTGATAGATATATAGAGAGATCGATAGATATATAGATTGAAAGATAGAGAGACAGACATATAGATAAATAGATTTATAGATAGATAGACAAACAAATAGATATACATATTTTAGATAAATAGATAGATAGATAGATAAATAGGCAAATAGTTAGATAGATAGATAGATAGACAGATATAATGAAAGTTAGATAGTTAGATAGAAAGACAGATAGATGGATAGATAGACAGATAAAAAGATTTATAAATAATTATATAAATCGATAGACAAATAGATACATAGATAGATAGACAGATATAGACATATAGATGTTTGATAGATTCATGGATTAATAGACAGATAGATAGAGAAATAGATACATAATTTGATAGTCAAATTGATATATAAATTTATAGACAGATTGATAGATAGAGATAAAAATATAAATAGACAAATTGATAGAAAAATAGATTGATAGATATATAAATAGCTAGATAGAAAGATAGATAGACAAATAGATAGATCAATAGATAGATAGTTACAAATATATATATAATATATATATATATATAATATATATATATAAAGAAATAGAATATAGATTGAATAATAGATAGTTAGACAGATAGATAGAGAGATAGACAAATAGGTACAAATATATATATATATATATATTATATATAGTTAGACAAATATATAGATAGATATATAGATAAATTGACAGACTGATAGACTAAAATATAGAAATACTAAATATAAAAATACATAAAAACTAAAAGATAGAAAAATAGAAAGAAATATAAACATACAAAAAAAAGATTGACATTTAGAGATATGCAGAAACACAAATATTTAAACATACTTACATAGATACAAATAGATAGACAAACAAATAGATATTCATAAATGTAGACTAACAAATAGATAGATAGACACTGATAGAAAGATAGATAGATAAAGAGAGAGAGATATATATATATATATATATAATATATATAGACTTATAGATAGATAAATAGATAGTCTAGTGGATAGATATGGATGCATAAAGATAGAGAAAATAATAGAAATATAGACATAAAAATAAATAAATAGACAGATTAACAGACAAATAGATTCATAGACACATAGAAAAATAGATAGAAGATAGATACTATGATAGATAGATAGATAGATAGAAGTTGTATGTAATTTGATAGATAGATTTATAGATTGATTGATAGATAGTTTCATTGATAGTTTGATAGATATATAGATAGATAGATTTATAGAGTTATGATATACATATTGATAGACAAATTGATAAATAGATAGAGATAGATATAGATAGATAGATAGATAGATAAAAAGATAGATACATAAAAATATAAATAGATAGGTATATAGACTTTAGAAAGGCAAATAGTGAGAGAGATAGAAAGACAAATAATAGATAGAATGATATATAGATTGTTAGAATGTTTAATTGATATATAGTTAGATAGATAGAAGATAGATAGATAGATAGACTAATAGATATATAGATAGATAGATAGATAAATAATGATATAGACATATAGATAGATAAATAATGATATAGACATATAGATAGATAGATAGTTATATAGACAGATAGATAGACATATAGAAAGATAGACAGACAGATGGATAAATAGATAGGTATATTGATTGAAAGATAGATAGATAGTAAGATAGATATATAGATAGACAAATAGATAGACAAATAAATAGATAGTAGATAGATAGATAGACAGATAGATAGATAGAAAGATAGATAAATAGATAGATAGATATACAGATATATAGGTAGCTAGATGATATACATATAGATAGATATATATATATATATATTGATAGACAGATAGATAGACAAATAGATAGAGAGATAGATAAATTAATAATTAGATAGGCCGAAATATAGGTAGATAGATATATAGATTGATAGCCATATAGATAGAAAAGAGAAGGACATATAAAGAGATAGATAGAAATAAAGATATATAGATAGATAGATAGACTGATAGAAATATAAAATGATAAATAGCCAAATAGATAGATAGATTTATGATTAATATGTAGAAAAGATCAAAAGATATATAGATAGATAGATTGATTGATTGATAATAAGATAGACAGATAAATAGGAATAATATAGATAGTTAGATAGAAACCTAGATAGACAGTAAATAGACAGATATATAGATAGATAGATTGTCAAAAAATATAGACAAACAGACATACAAAGATATTAACTAACATACAAATAAATTAACATACAATTAGTCAGATAGACAGATAAATATACATACACTAATAGAAAGAAAGATAGATAGATAGATAGACAGACAGATAGATAAACAGACAGATAAGAAATAGAAAAACATTTGATAGATAGATAGAATGATAGTCGATAGATGGATAGATGATCAATACATAGATAGTTTTTAGATAGAAGATAGATATCGTGATAGAAAGATAGACATATATTAAGATAGATAGACATACATAGATAGATAGATAGATATATGATAGATAGATAGAAAAAATAGATAGATAGATAGTTAGATAGTATATAGAAATAGTAGATAGATAAATAGATAGCTATATATATATAGATAGACAGATATATAGATAGAGAGATATAATATATCGATAGAGAGATATAATAATATATAGATAGATAGACAAAAAGATTGATAGAAAGATGATAGAAAGATAGACAGAAAGATAGACATATAGATAGATAGATTAATTCACCGATAGATAGATAGGTAGAATATTAATAGATAGATAGATAGATAGATTGAGAGTTAGAGAGATAGAGTGATAGAAGATAGAGAGGTAGAGCAAAGAAAAGTAGAGAGAGAGATTTAGAGAGATATAGAGATCTAAAGAGTGAGATAGAAAAAGAAGATACAATAAATCAAATAGATCAAAAGATAGACATAGATACATAGACAAATAGATACACATAAAGATAAGAAAGATAAATAGAAAGAAAGATAGATTGACATGTAGATAGAATGATTATGAGACGGATAGATAACAAATAGATAAATAGAAAGATATACAGATAGATAGATTTAGAGATAGATAGAAATATATTCAAATAGATAGATAGAAAAAATAGACATATATATAGATAGACAAATTGACATATAGAAAGTAGACAAACATGTAGACAATAGATAGATATATAGAAAGAAAATAGATAGATAGACATATATAGAGAGAGGTAGATAGACAGACATATTGGCTGACAGACAGATAGTGAAAGATAGATAGATTGACAGATAATAGATAGATTGACAGATATATAGATAGATTGATAGATTAATAAATAGACTGATAAACCATCGAGCACATAGATAATTAGGTAGACAGACAAACAAATAGAAACTAGATATGCGATATCGATAGACAAAAGATAGACAGACAAAAAGACAAAGAGGAAGATACGGTTAGATAGAAAGTATGATAGATAGATTAATAGATAGATTGATAGACAGTCCAGACATATAGATAGATAGATACATAGATAGTTTGATAGATAAATTGATAAATAGATTGATAGACACATGGATAGTCATATTGATAGTTATTGAGGAGACAGATATAAAGAAATAAATAACGAAGATAGATAGATACACAAATTTAATAACATATTGAAAGTGATGATGTATATAGATTGATAGACAATTTGATATATAGATAAAATACAGATAGTTATATAGATAGATAGATATAAAACACACGGATTATTAGATAGATATAAAGATAGAGAGATAAATTGATAGATTGATGGATAGATAGATAGATAGATATAGAGATACAAGAGAGAGATAAATTGATAGCTAGATAAATAAGGCAGGTAGATAAAGAGATAGATAGACATATAGAAAGGTGATAGATAGATAGATAGAAAAATAGATAGATGATAAATAGGTATATAGACAAACAGAAAGACAGACAGACAGACAGATAGATAGAAAGATAGATAGATAGATAGACATATAATAGTTTCACAACTTGATAGACATTTGATAGACATATTAAAAGATATACAGATTAGATAGATAGAAAAATAAATAGACAATGGATAGATCGATAGATAGAAATATAGATAGACAGATATAGATAGATGACAAATAGATACAATTCATAGATAGACAGAAAATAGATAATAGATTGATAGATAATTGATAGATAGATAGACATATAGGTGGACTGATAGATAGATAGATAGAGAGATAGACTAGGAGTTAGACAAA
>JAREIK010010844.1:0-10162 GCA_029783825.1 Sapria himalayana
GAACAAAACGATGAGGCCCTGCGTCTGAACTAGAGCTCTGGGACGAAAAGCGTGAGCAGGTTCAACAAAACGTACAGAGGAATACCAAAGGAAGACCGCTAGGCCACTACAACACGAGAGTCAGGAAGAGCAGAAGAAGAAGTTACGTGCTGGGAGATTTGGTCTGAAAAAACTACTGCCCGCAAGGAAAAATCCAGCACATGGGAAGCTAGGCCCTAATTGGGAGGGCCCTATATATATCTCGGGCGTCAGACGGGCAATTATGAGCTCCAAACAGAGGAAGGAAAAATTTTATAGCATACATGGAATGCGGAACATCTTAGCGCTTTATCAGTAGGCATCAGTTCGCAATAAGGCCTTACGATCCCTGGGTGACAAGTGGGGCGAGCACTGGTTGTATATTGGATGTCTCAAACAGTTCGGGCATGTAAAAAAAAAAAAAAAAAAAAAAAAAAAAAAAAAAAAAAAAAAAAAAAAAAAAAAAAAATATATAATATATATATATATTATATATATAATATATATATATATATATATATATATATATATATATATATATATATATATATTATATATACAATGGAAATTTCATAGAAATAAAAGTACATCTTTATTTCAAGTCATGGTTGGATACAATCAATGGTGTCCTCGATTACATCATAAAAAGCATACAGTACAAGCAGTTCCCTCCATGCACTCAGTACAAGCAATACCCTCAAATAAAAAAAAAAAAAAAAAAAAAAAGAAGGGGGAAGGGAGACACAAGGAGAAAGACATAATGAAAAGAAGACAAGAAGGAGGAGAAGATGACAAATAAGATGGGGACAGAGGAGAGAGAAAGAAGAAGAAGCAGATGAGAAAGCGGTGGAGATAGAAAGAAGAAAAGAAAAGAAAAGAGGAGAGGTATAGCAGAGAGAGGGGAAGGAAGAAAGAAAATCGAATGAGGAGTGAGGTGCAAGGGATGCACCATCCCCCCACCCCTAGGACGCATTCCCTAGCCAAGAGCTAGGGAATAACATGACTCCCATAAAGGGGAAACTAGGGAAAAACACAACTCCCACACGGAGAAATTCAGGAAAGCATGACCAGAGGCGTCAGAGGAACCCCAACGAAGGCAACCGACAGTCAAGCATCCATCTTCTACAAACTTCATCCGCCCAGTATGGAAAGCAGAAATCTTCGAAAAGCGTAAGGCACAGAGGCAACAGAAACTCCTATTTATGGAGAAAGCACCCGAAGGCATACACAACCGTTCCAAATTCCCCATCAATCAGCATTAAAAGCGGTTCACACCTTTCAATAACTGAAGGACACACGAAACGGCTCCTCTCATAAAGCGCATCTTCATACGAAGCGTCTCTCCCCACAAAATGGATCCTCACACGAAACGGTCCTTCACACTATGCCGCCTGTCCACAGCGCCATAACCCAGTTGCTCACTCTGACGAGCTCCTTCTATTTATCAGGACGAGCCCTTCACTGTACTTCAAACAGACGGGCTCCTCCCTACAAGTCTCATTGACGAGCTCTCCCTTCAACACAGGCTGACGAGCTCCTTCTATTTATCAGGACGAGCCCTTCACTGTACTTCAAACAGACGGGCTCCTCCCTACAAATCTCATTGACGAGCTCTCCCTTCAACACAGGCAGACGAGCTCCTTCTATTTATCAGGACGAGCCCTTCACTGTACTTCAAACAGACGGGCTCCTCCCTACAAATCTCATTGACGAGCTCTCCCTTAACACAGGCTGACGAGCTCCTTCTATTTATCAGGACGAGCCCTTCACTGTACTTCAAACAGACGGGCTCCTCCCTACAAGTCTCATTGACGAGCTCTCCCTTCAACACAGGCTAGACGAGCTCCTTCTATTATCAGGACGAGCCCTTCACTGTACTTCAAACAGACGGGCTCCTCCCTACAATCTCATTGACGAGCTCTCCCTTCAACACAGGCTGACGAGCTCCTCTATTTATCAGGACGAGCCCTTCACTGTACTTCAAACAGACGGGCTCCTCCCTACAAGTCTCATTGACGAGCTCTCCCTTCAACACAGGCAGACGAGCTCCTACTATCTTATCAGGACGAGCCCTTCACTGTACTTCAAACAGACGGGCTCCTCCCTACAATCTCATTGACGAGCTCTCCCTTCAACACAGGCAGACGAGCTCCCTCTATTTATCAGGACGAGCCCTTCACTGTACTTCAAACAGACGGGCTCCTCCCTACAAAGTCTCATTGACGAGCTCTCCCTTCAACACAGGCTGACGAGCTCCTTCTATTTATCAGGACGAGCCCTTCACTATACTTCAAACAGACGGGCTCCTCCCTACAAGTCTCATTGACGAGCTCTCCCTTCAACACAGGCATGACGAGCTCCTCTATTTATCAGGACGAGCCCTTCACTGTACTTCAAACAGACGGGCTCCTCCCTACAAATCTCATTGACGAGCTCTCCCTTCAACACAGGCAGACGAGCTCCTTCTATTATCAGGACGAGCCCTTCACTGTACTTCAAACAGACGGGCTCCTCCCTACAAGTCTCATTGACGAGCTCTCCCTTCAACACAGGCAGACGAGCTCCTTCTATTTATCAGGACGAGCCCTTCACTGTACTTCAAACAGACGGGCTCCTCCCTACAAATCTCATTGACGAGCTCTCCCTTCAACACAGGCAGACGAGCTCCTTCTATTTATCAGGACGAGCCCTTCACTGTACTTCAAACAGACGGGCTCCTCCCTACAAGTCTCATTGACGAGCTCTCCCTTCAACACAGGCAGACGAGCTCCTCTATTTATCAGGACGAGCCCTTCACTGTACTTCAAACAGACGGGCTCCTCCCTACAAGTCTCATTGACGAGCTCTCCCTTCAACACAGGCAGACGAGCTCCTACTATCTTATCAGGACGAGCCCTTCACTGTACTTCAAACAGACGGGCTCCTCCCTACAATCTCATTGACGAGCTCTCCCTTCAACACAGGCAGACGAGCTCCTTCTATTTATCAGGACGAGCCCTTCACTGTACTTCAAACAGACGGGCTCCTCCCTACAAGTCTCATTGACGAGCTCTCCCTTCAACACAGGCAGACGAGCTCCTCTATTTATCAGGACGAGCCCTTCACTGTACTTCAAACAGACGGGCTCCTCCCTACAAGTCTCATTGACGAGCTCTCCCTTCAACACAGGCAGACGAGCTCCTACTATCTTATCAGGACGAGCCCTTCACTGTACTTCAAACAGACGGGCTCCTCCCTACAAGTCTCATTGACGAGCTCTCCCTTCAACACAGGCAGACGAGCTCCCTCTATTTATCAGGACGAGCCCTTCACTGTACTTCAAACAGACGGGCTCCTCCCTACAAATCTCATTGACGAGCTCTCACTTCAACATAGGCAGACGAGCTCCTACCATCTTTCAGGACGAGCCCTTCACTGTACTCCAAACAGACGGGCTCCTCCTTACGATTCCTATTGACGAGTTCTTGAGACACTCTCCTTTCGACGTGTATAATCAAGCTCTAATCGACCACATACATTGGCAAACCCTAGCCTGGACGAACTCAAACAGGGCACGTAAATGAAAGGACAGGTCAACATCCGCAGGTCAGACGACGAAGGCCACAGGCCCAAACTAGCAAAGTTCCATCTGCACCAATCGCTTAGCCAGGAAACCACGCTGGCTGGACAGAACGATCTGCAAAGGTTAAGACGATGCAGACTAAATTTCTATGATCCTCGACTCAGATGGCGTAATTCAGAAAGAAGAGCAAATAACATAAAATTCCCAGGGAGCGAGTATCCATTTAAAAAAAAAAAAAAAAAAGGGTTAATACAGGTATTAGGCCCCAGGTCTAACAAAAAAAAAAAGAAAAAAGAAAAAAAGCATAATAGAATTAGCGGGGTCGAGCCTCGGATGTCAAGTATCAGACGAAGAAGAATGAGAAAGGGCCTCAGCATGAGTACTAGGCTCGGGGGATTCGTTTGTACCAAAAGATTCCTCTGCCTCTCCATCGCTGGGGAGGTCAAGGTCGAAATCCAGATCGGGGTACGCGCGAGCGGCTTTCTGCTGAAAAGCAAGCCATCCAGAAGCCCACTGAGCACCGGCCTGGTCCCGCAGTTGCCTAATGATCTCATCCCTCTGAACAACCATATCGTCGCGCAGATGAAGTTCAGTGCGTAATCCGCGACACTCCTCGCTTAGCTGTCTTGATAAATCCACAGCTTCAGAGGACTCATGTCGGGCAGTCTCCAGCAATACCTTGCCCTCCAAAATCTCACGACGAGCCATTTCAAGTTGTTTCTCCATTTCGTCCAAACCACCGGTGATCGCGCGCAACTCCACTTGCAGATCCCGTTGTTCGCCCCGGGAAATGATGAGTTCCTCCCTAACCAATTGAAGTTCACCCTGGGCAGATTGCAGCCCCTCACGAGCCTCAACCAAATCATCCTGCAGAATCTGAAGTTCATCTCGAACCTCTCGAAGCTTTCCCTCAGCAGTCGTCAAGCTACTCCGGACCTCGCCTTCCCTACTTTCGGCCCGATCACGAGCCGACGAGGTGTGCTTCAGATTTGACGTAAGTCTTTCTATTTCTTCAGACAAATGCTGCACTCGTCCCTGCAGCTCGTCCCGCTCAGAAGTCAAAGTAGTCACTTTCGCCTTATAAATTCGGGCGATCCTTACATGTTTCTCATTCAGTTTTGCTTTTTCGGCCAAGCCCCTCAAATGAGTGGCAGCCTGCAAGACAAACACAGAATTAGAACTTGGCACAGAACCAGCAAGAAAGTTAACATAATTATAAGCTTACCGAAGCAAATCCCTGGAAAGACAAGGCCAAAGCCTCATCAACCGACAACTCCTTTGACCTCTCAACATCAGAATCATTGAGGATGGATGAAACGGCACCCGCCGAAAGTTCAGCATTAGATAGCAAAGAATCTTTGAATTCATCAACCTTCGATTTTGTTTTCTTTCTCCTCGACTCGGCCACCTTCCCAGGAGATGGCTTGACAGGGTCTGAAGGAGCGTTCCCTATAGTTATGGGCAAGACTGCCAACGGCTGATCGCCGCCCTCGCTTGAGGGATTCCCCACCTCTGCGACGGGCTCGGAAGAGGGAAGCGAACAAAGAACCAGGGGAATCTCAGCCAACGGGGACGAGGACCGCTCGGGCCTTGGGATAAGGGGACTTGAAGGAACCTCTAATCTCTGAACTTTGTTGCGGACTGGCTGATCCCTCTTGGGAGAATCTGTTCTCCTCCTCTTTGCGCTCCGAGGTTTTCGAGATATCCCTTCCAGATGAGCTAAGATCTCCCCTCGGGTAGGAGCAGCCACAGCGGGCCCGAAAGAGAAAACTCCCAGAGTAGAGGGAGGCGAAGGCCCTAAAGCGGAAGATTTTGTGGACTTCAGACCAGACGAACTGGGGACATCCGACCTTAATAGCTCTACGTAGGAACGAGCAGAGCATTCAGTCAAAGCAAGAGCGACAGCGGTATCTTCGTCGCTAAGCTCAAGACGAGCATCTGAAAAATATAAGAGAAACCCTAAGGTCAGGAGTATTCAACCGACTTTAGATGAATTAAACCAAAGGTAAGGATAATACTCACGAAGGTTATCAGGGGTGCTCCACGTTTTGGGTACGCCTAGGGTGTCTTCCCTATCTAAAGAGTTGTACTCCCAGTTGGAGCCACTGACAAAGAAATATCGAACTTTCCATGTCCTATGAGAAGAAGGAAGGTCCGAAATCACCAAAGGGGCTCCAGGACGTCTAGGGAAATAAATAAACCCCTCGGCGGTAGCCGTCGGATTAAAAAGATGCAGGAGCAAAGCCACATTAGGGACGCCAAGTCCCCTGTCTCTAAAAAAGACCAGCAAACCCACTAAAATGCCCCAACCATTAGGGGCCAGTTGGGAAGGGCAGATATGAAAATGCTGAAGAACTTGTTTGATGAAAGGGTGCAGTGGAAAACGGAGGCCGTTATCAAATGCGACCTCGAAAAAACATACCATTCCGGGCACGGAGGTAACGTAACGAGTCAAAAAATCAGGAGACCATATACGAACACCAGGAAGAGGCCGGTATCGTTCAACAAAAGTAGACTCATATAAAGGGCCAACACTACTGGGACCCACCTTCGCAGAATGTCGAACGGCGGTCCTGAGATAGTCCGACCCCCTAGGATATTTGATCAGGTTTATCTTCCTTTTTCCCTGACCTAAGGGAAGGGGAGGCGCCTCCGGAGCAGGTTGAGGACAAACGACTGTCAAACAAGCGGAAACGCCCCCAGCCTGCCCGGGACCGGCATCAACAGAGGAATCATCGCTGATACGCAAAGAGGAAGAACGTTTGGGACCCATGACGTAACCAAAACGAAATCCAGACAACTGAACCCTAGGGCCTCGTCGTATCAATCGAAAGAAACACGACAGGACGGGAATGCCGCGGGCCCAGGAATGAGAAGAAAACACCAGAAAGGGACCCAACACTGAACAGATAGAGAAAAATCCAGAACGAAATACAAGAACGCCAAGAAATATAAAGACAAAAGGGGGGAGTTATGAGGCTAAAGGAAGTCAGAACTAGAAAGGTCGACAAGAAACAAGGGGAAAACAAAGAGAATACGAAAAACAAGCGCGAAACTCGAAGAGCCCTCATTAACATATGACGGCGGACAGGTCAATTAATCCGCATCCAAGCAGACACGGGGAAATAACAACCGTCGCAGGACTAATCACAGCCCTTGCCCACGCAATCCGTACGCAAGGGCTGGGGGGCAACTGATAAGGATATAGAACTGGGTCAGGCATTTCGCTCGCCAGCCCAAAAGAGCGGTGAGGGTCGTGCCATGTACATATCCTTCCATAACAGCCCAAACAAAAGCCCAGCCCGTTAAGGTCCAGAACATGGAATTGGAAGAACAGGAAGGCCCATACACGGCCAGTCAAACTATATCTCTACAAATACAGATGATAGAATATTCCTTAAGAGACGTCCTATCAAGTCCTATTATAAAGGGAAGGAAAAGCAGTGAAAAACCATTAGTGGAATATCTCCCAATAAGGAAGGAGGATTATTCCAAGTAAACTCCTTTGACTAATCCATTGCTGAATCTAAGGATGACTACGTGAGGAAACCTATCCTCCGAAGGGAAGAACCCCTAATCATCGTCCAAATGGGACGACGACCCATTACAAATACAAGACCGCTCCAACACTAAAAGGTATGCCAAGACTGAGCACTCAAGGCATTGACTCTTTTCTCCCAAGGACGAATCTGACTTAGGCATCGGAGCGGCCACGGGCGAAGCCCTCGCCGACCCTCCTTCTTCCTTGGTTTTTGCAGGGAAGTACTTCATCAGTAGCCCGCAGGCTCACATTGCAGCCCTCCTGAGGCACACGGGCGGTCTAGCATTCTCCGGCTCCACAGCCGGCAGTCTTGGTCAGGCCTAACGACCCTCACTCGCCCCAGCCCAGTTCCAGTTGAAAACGAGGCATCATCACTTTTCTTTTTTTTTTTTGCAAATATAACTCTTTTTTTTTTTTAACAGATAATGTAAATATATAAACTGAAAAATAGTATTTTGTCAAAAACAAAATTATTTTTCAAAAAATAACATGGGGAAGGTTAGAATCACAAATTTCGAATTATTTTGTAAAAATCTGGGAAATTATAATTTTCTGAAAAATGGTAAAATGATAATTTCGATAAAAAATCCGAAATTTTTTTAGATCTCAGATGACGAAACGGACTTCATCGTTGGAATCACTACTAAAAATAACCAGATTAGCGACCAAATTACCGACCTAAAAAATTGGTCGGTAATTACTGACCAAATCACGACCATTTAGAGACCAAAAAGGGTTTGGTCAAAAAATAAATTTCCCGACCAATTTTCCGACCAAATACCGACCATAATTACCGACCAAATAATTTTGGTCATAAATTGGTCTGTAAATTAGGCGGGAAATGGCGCCAAAAAATTACCGACCAATTACCGACCACTTAATGACAAAAAATAAATTTACATGAAAAATGGTCGGTAAACAGGCGACCCAAAAAAATTTTTAACCTGTTAATTACCGACCAATTATTTGGTCTGTAAATGGTCGGTAATTACCGACCAATTCCCGACCAATTAAAGACCAAAAAATAAATTAACATTAAAATTGGTCGGTAAATCAAAATTTTTTAATTACCGACCAAATATGTGGTCGGTAAATGGTCGGTAGTTTTTCCCTTAAATCTGTAAGTTTTCGATCCTTGTCCATCCACTGCTCGGTAATCCGCGGCTAGGGCTTGGAGTTCGCACTGTTTTTGCTGCTTGAGTTCGCACTGTTTTTGCTGCTTGAGTTCGCACTGTTTTTGCTAACCGAACCTATTTCTTCATATTGGTAAGTCTTCTACCCTTTCGTTTGTTCCACTCAGCTCGGTTCTTTATTGGGTATGCTGTGTTTTTTGGATTTTACGTTTGGTTAGTTATTTAGCCAAACCTTGGCTCGGTTTCCTCCCTTGTTTTCTGGTTTTGTTTAAGGTTTTTCCCTTGATTAGATGTTGGTAACCTGATTGCTTAACCAGGCTAATGTGTTTGGGGATGATAATGAACCATATTTGAAAGTTTACCTCTTTTATTTAGCCAATTTCTTGTTTTCTGGTTCTATAACAGTCGTTTCAGACCACCACCACCACGACGCCCACCTCCTCTCATAATCAACACTATCTCTCGTTAACGCTTACCTCTTTTATTTCTTTTCTTTCATTCTTTTTTTAACTTCTATTTCATGGTTCATAAATGGGTTAGTGTCCACTACTTGTGGCTCTGTATTTGAAGCTCACTGAACCGTCGCTTTTTGGGAGCTTTGCCACTCTGCTTGCTGGGTTTTCATGGCGCATGGGAATAATATCAGAGGCGGTCTCGAGCCAGGTGAAATGCCGTACTTCAGTCCGCTGTTTGGTTCCCGAGAAAAAACTCAAGGGAAAATGGGAGCACAAGGATTATGATGTTGTTTATTAACCAGATCAATGAGAAGTATAAGAGAATTTGGAGATGGTCTGCTGGGTGTTTGGGGAAATTGGCTATAGAAAGTTAGGTTCTTTAATGCTATACTGATTTCTTTATTTATCCTCCAATGTCATGTACACTTGCTTGAATCAATTGAATCAATCTGCCATGCTAAATGGCTGAACGCTTTGTCATTTACTTAGAACTGTTTGCCTTGGACTTTAGCCAATCATAGAACCTGCTTCTCCTAGTGCATTCATTCTATCACTAAGAATTACATGGCATATCAGTGATAGAATTTCTTGTTAAAAAACTGTGGTGATAGCATTTTATTAGTATTTCTTTTGTTTTTCAAAGCATATTTTATGACTAAACCACATTCTGTTTTACCTATCAAAAGAAAAGAAAAAACATTATGACTAAACTACATCTTTCCATGAATGCAAGGATTAGCAGGAGGAAGTATTTCCTATTTCACTACCTACAAAACTGCCGGGTATTTAAAGCACGGGCAAAGCTTCAAGGGATAAGAGGGTGCGTTAGCAATTTCTCATTTTAATTTCTTCTGTTTCATTTCTGGTGCATTTTCATTTTTCAGTTTTTAGTTAAGGTTGTTTAGTTTGCAGGATATCTACTACAGGAAAGCAAAAGAAGAAGGTTGGCGTGCTTGAAGCGCCTTCAAGTTCCTTCAGATAGATGAGGAATTTAACATATTTGACGGTGTGACCTATTTCAGTAAATGTTTTGTTGTGCATGTTTGCTTTAGTTATTTATTTGCCAATATTTTTGAACTGGACTGCTTATTAACCCATGAAAGGGACTTAAGGTCATTATTTTCAACTGCTGATTTTTCATCACACCATCAATACAGTAATTATTATTTATAACAACTAGAGAAAATGTAATATTAGATCAATTAACTGAAAAAAATCCAGGTGTGTAACTCAAAAGCTAGTTAATATCGTTTCTTAAGATGCAAATTTCAATAACCCTGAGGGGTAGCTCAGTTGGTCTAAGGCATTGCATTGGGGTTTAACTCAATGGTCACCAATTCGAGTCCTCTCAGGGTCACTGTAGGTTACTTTGCCATTAACTTATATAATTATTTTATTTTATTTTTATAACTGTAGTAATAAGTCCCTCTCAGGTCAAGTTATCTCCAAAAGT